>JAHIAM010000587.1:0-25217 GCA_021605205.1 Aegilops longissima
TACATACATGCATATGAATGTACAATTTCAAACAAATTTGAAATTAGAACCAAAAAAAATTCAAGAGGAATATACAATATATATTCAATATCATCGGATGACCATATACAATTTTGAACAAGTTTCCATACATAATTTAATGCATATAAAGTTCTCGTCCTTTGTATCTGAACCGTCTCCAAACCCTCTGAGGCAAATACAAATAATATGTCAAAAATAAAACTAATTCAATTCAATATGTTAAAAATACAAATAATATATCAAAAATTCAGAAAAATAGAACTAATTCATTTCAAAATTCTAAAAATACAAATAATATATCAAAAATTCAGAGAAGTTCTTCGGCCGCCTCTGTCTTCCCACAAGTTCTTCGGCCAGTCTTCCCACAGTTCTTTCCGCCTATGTCTTCCGCCATTTCTTCACGCCTCTATCTTGGCGTGTCGATGCTCCTTTTATAGGCAGGCGCGCTTCTGCTTTGTCTTGTTCCTCCGGCGAGGCGTCGTAAATGCGCTACCAGCGTCTGTCTAACCTTTAGTCGGTTGCACCAACCAGCGGGACTAAAGGTTAGATAACCAACTCTGATTCCTCTTCTTCCGCCATTTCTTCCTTGTCTTCCGCCTCTTTCTTCCGCCACTTTCTTCCGCCTCCTGTCTTCCGCTCCCATTTTCCGCCATTTCTCCCTACATATATGTAGCCCGGCAGCCAACATTATCACATCTCTACAATCTCATCACTCTCTCATGGCTTCCACCGCACCCTCTAACCTACCAGCAGGTGGAGGAGCTTTGCGCCTCGAACTACCCTTGTCCACGGGCTACAGCGTCCCCACCGGCTGGAGCCTAAGCGTCGGCGGCGTGCAGTCCCTCCGTCCCTCGAGTCTGCTGGCAGGCGGCCATCACGAACCACTACTACCTCGACCTCACGCCGGGCAGCGGATGAATCCCGCTGGCATCCCGATAACCAGCATACTTGGGGCGCCTTCTTCATCAATCGGCGTGAGAGGCGCTCGCCGGTATGAGGAGGGCGGTCGCCTCTGGGAACTTCCACGAGGCGGCCGTCGGCTATGGTGGTATGGCGGACTCTGCGAGGCGTCATGGACTACATCACGGCGGCGATATCCCCGCTGCGCTACCCTCGATTCGAACCACGGCGCCGCCCGACAGCGGACGGCAGCAGCGGCGGCAGCGGCGGCGACGGCGGCAACAGAAAGCGACAACTACCCGGTACAACGGCGGCGGCGGCTATGAAGACTACAGTATGCATATTATCGCCTAGGTAGGGTATGACTAAATCACTCCAAATTTCATGTATCATCGGTGGTATCTCGAATTATTGAAAATGGACACCAAACACATCACGGGTAATATAATTCACATGATCCATTCAACAAAGTTTGGTACAATAAATTATTACATCATTTCTTCCCTTGTGTCCCTGCTTGCTACGATTGTGCCGTATCCATGGAGCATCCTCATCATTTAACTTAATGCTTGGGTGGTGTTCACTTTGAAGGCGGAATTTCAGCAAACATATTATAATCTTGACATATACATCTTGTCCTCCACTCCCACGATGTTTCTTTTCCCTGAAAGAACAATGTGGCGCTTTGAATCATCGCATGATGTACTGATCGTTTTCTTATCTTTCCGTTTCCTCGGTTTGCTACTCATGTCCTTCACATAGAAAACCTGGCGACATCTTTCGCTAGGGCGAATGGTTCGTCAAGGTAACCAAGATTGTTGAAATCCACCATTGTCATTCCGTATTGCTGGTCCACCTTTACCCCACCTCCTGTTAGCTTGAACCATTTGCACGGAACAAAGGGACCTTAAAGGAGGTCCATAGTCAAGTTCCCATATCTCCTCTATGTAACCATAATATGTGACCTCTTGCCCATTCTCGGTTGCTGCATCAGCGGACACCACTGTTTTGGTTGGTGCTCTTTTTATCTTAGGCGATCGTGTAAAATGTATTCCCATTTATCTCGTACCTTTGGAAAGTCGTTATAGTCGAAGATGGTGTCTTGGCCAACATGTACAGCTGATCTACAACATCATTGTCATTCATTAAATGTTTTCTCAACCAACTGCGAAAGTCTCCATGTGGGCCTTCCTAATCCAGGATTCAGGCTTCCCGGGTTGTCGAGCGTAAAATATTCTTGTGTTTCTCAAAGTGCGGACCACCAAGCTGGAATTGGTCGATCTGAGTGTGGTGTGCTTGATCGAGGAGAATGGCCGTCCATACATATCGTTGATTTCCTTCGATCGTGCCTTTTCCACTTAGTCTCCCCTCGTGCGCGATCGAGGAAGACCAATCGGCTTAAGGTCGGGAACAAAGTCAACACAAAACTCAATTACCTCCTCATTTCCATAGCCCTTGGCGATGCTTCCTTCTGGCCTATGCGATTCTGAACATATTTCTTTAATACTCCCATGAACCTCTCGAAGGGAACATATTGTGTAGAAATACAGGACCGAGAGCGAAAATCTCTTGACTAGGTGAACCAGGAGGTGCGTCATAATATTGAAGAAGGATGGCGGGAACACCAACTCGAAGCTGACAAGACATTGGATCACATCGTTCTGTAACCGTGGTAGAACTTCTGGATTGATTACCTTACGAGAGATTGCATTGAGGAATGCACATAGCTTCACAATTGCTACTCGAACATTTTCGGCGAGGAGCCCCTCAAAGCAATCGGAAGCAATTGCGTCATAATCACGTGGCGGTCGTGAGACTTCAGGTTTTGGAACTTTTTCTCCGCCATGTTTATTATTCCCTTTATATTGGGCGAGAATCAGGCGGGACCTTCATCTGCTCGGGCATTCAAAAAGATGACCTTCTCTTCTTTGGTCGGGCGTAGCTGCACGACCTTGAAACCATTCGGATGCGGTCATCGAGGGTCTTTCAAGCGTTGCTGGTCTGCCGTGCTTCCTTTGTATCATTTGTCTTCCCATACCGCCAAGAAGCTTAGGAGGTTCACGCAAATATTCTTAAATAGCGTGCATCACGTCGATTGCGAAGCGGACATCTAGGACTTTCAATATTCTAGCTCCCGAATATAGATTTCTTCTTCCACATGGCTGCGTGCCCGTCGGCTCCCTTGAACTGATTGTCCGCGGGACCCTTTCAAAGATGACTTTCAAATCCTTGACCATATCAAATACCTCGGCACCGGTCGTTCCGCGAGCTTGCCGGTGATCTGCCTTGCCGTTGTAATGCTTGCCTTTCTTTCTTCTTGGATGAATTTTGGAAGAAATCGGCGATGCCCAAGGTACCGTTCTTCTTACAATTTGGCAAATGTACACTTTCAGTCTCATGTAAGCGGTGCGTGCATGCATTGTATCCCTTATTTGACAGTCGAAAGGTTACTAAAGCAGGCCAATCGTTGATGGTTCTGAAAAAAGCGCTTCGTGGGTCAAATTCCTCTTGTTTGTGCTCATCCCACACGGACACCACCCACAGCTGTAAAGTTCATCAACTAATGGCCTTAGGTACACATCGATGTCATTGCGGGTTGCCGGACCTTGGATGAGCACGGCATCATAATGAACTTCCGCTTCATGCACAACCAAGGAGGAAGGTTGTAGATGCATAGAGTCACGGGCAGGTGCTATGGCTGGAGCTACGCTTCGCCAAAAGGATTCATGCCATCCGTGCTTAGAGAAAATCTTATGTTCCTTGCGTCGGCTGCAAAATCTTTGAACCATCTGTCGATCTTTCTCCATTGCGTTCCATCTGCGGTGTGTCTCAACTCCCGTCCGACTTACGGTCCTCTTTGTGCCATCGCAACAACTTGGCATGCTCTTTGTTCTGAGCAGGCGTTTCAACCGTGGTATTATAGGAGCATACCACATCACCTTGGCGGGAACCCTCTTCACTGGGTTTACGGCCCTCAACATCGTCACCGGGGTCATCGCCTCGATCTTATAGCATAATGCGGTGCATACGGGCATTCATTCAAATTCTCGTATTCACAGCGGTAGAGGATGCGATCGTTGATGCATGCATGTATCTTGAACCTCTAAACCTAGAGGCAGACAACCTTCTTTGCCGTGCGTCTTGGCGGGCAACTCGTTATCCTTTGAAACATATTCTTCAACATTTTCAGCAAGTTTTCAAATGCGAGTCAGCTACACCTGCCTCTGCCTTCCATTTCAGCAAATCCGATTGTGCAGCCCAGCTTTTGAGACCATCGCCATCCGGGTACAGCGCCTTTACGTGATCCTCTAACATGCGATCCAAATTCTCCCTCTCCTTTTCAGTTTCGCGGCGTCTCCGTGCATCAGCAATGGTCCGACCAAGATCATCAGCAGGATCATCCGTGCCTCTTCTTCACCTTCCCTTCACCTTGACATCCTCCATGAAAGTATCACGAAATGAGCAAGATAGCTTTCATCGATGAAATCATCCCTTCTTCATCTTCTTCCATTATAACCCCTCTTTCTCCATGCTTGGTCCAACAATTATAGCTTGGCATGAAACCCTTACGAAGCGAGATGCATGTGAACATCTCTTGAGGAAGAGTAACCCTTCGATTCTTCTGAGATAACACATGGACAGATAACAAAACCCCCGCTTGTTACGCATTAGCCACTCGAAATCTTTCAAACCCGTAGTGAACTTCTTGGAGAGTCGGTTCTTGTACATCCATTGCGATTCATCTGCATTATTATAATATAAAATATATAATTAAGCATCATGCATTTGTTAAACTAACTAGCTACAAACAATATAAATTAAACAATGAACTACACACATGCATATTTTATCAATGACACATCAAAGGTTCATCAAGTTGCTAACGCTTGATCGAGAGTGTGGCTCCAACACTTCATGTCATGTTTGTTTCATGCTCTTGGGGCATTTCATCAAACACCTTATGTGCATAAGAGGAACCAAAAGCAAACCTACACCCACTTGTGAAGAGAATGGCTCCAAATGGCTAAGTGTTGGCTGCTGGATGGGTATATATAGGGGAGGGCTTTAGTTGCGGTTGGCGCCGTGATTCAGATGTAGCGCAGTGACACCAGCCAAGGGGGTCGGGTCCGCTGCCAATAAAGCAGCAACCTCCCTCAAAGAGGACGTGGAGTTACCGTTGATTAGTCACTGTTTACTTTCATGGTAAAGTTGTTTCGGCCAGCTCACCTACGTACTTATACCAGCCGTTTTTTTTGAAAAGGGGAGACTCCCCGGCCTCTGCATCAGTCCATACATACGGCCACATTTATATAAATAAAAGAGGTTCAACAAGGTCTTAATGTCTTGAATCAAAATAAAGAAATGGCAAGCTCACACAGAGCCATAACGCCAAGAACAAAAAGGCCCAAAAGCCACAACCGGCTGGCATAACAAAAGTTAGGTAAACTAATCGCCTATCCTATTACATGACCGCCATCCAAACCGGTTGAAGATATCCCGCGCTACCATCTTCCACCGGACAGATCCAGTAACCAAACGCTCCATGTCCTCCGTCTGAGTGAGTAAGGACCACGTACGGATCAATGCAGTAGCCCGGAATAAAACTTGCAAAAAATCAATAGTTGTTGTTCTGTTAAAAGCTAAATCATTTCTGCAGATCCAAATTGCCCATAACAACGCGCATACTCCTACACGAATGTGTCTGGCTGTTTCGGACTCTATCCCAACAAGCCACGTTCCAAATAACGTACTGACCGAATTCGGAGGTAATGTTAAAAGGCAATTTGCAGTCGCTACAAAATTCTCATAGCGGGCAAAAAAAAAGGTGCTTGATAGTCTCATCCCGATCACAAAAACTACACCTAGTAGATCCTGTCCAGTTAAGCAACAGATTATCCTTTGTTAAAATTACTTGTTTATGCACAAACCACATAAACACTTTAATCTTCAAAGAAACTTTGACTTTCTAAACATGTTTGGAACTAGGAATAATAGTAGAGTTAATGACATTGATATACATCGACTTAGCTGTGAACTCTCCAGACCTAGTAAGCTTCCAACACAACTGATCGGACTGATGAGCCAGCTGAACCTACATCAATCTACTCACCAAATGAAGCCATGCTTCCACGGACACCAACAAGCAGCCTCCAAAACTGAATATTCAGGGAATGGACTGCATAATCGTTGCAACAAGAGCATCCGACGGCTGAACAATACGATCGAGGGGCCGGATACTAGGCGCCAGCGGCGTTTCACCAAGCCACATATCCTCCCGAGCGAGTAGTGTTGCCATTACCGACAATAAACTTTGTTCTATTAAAGAAGGTAGCTTTGACTCTCATAAGCCCCTTCAAAGCGGCGAGTTAGTTGGTCTCACTGTCACTGGGACAAAGTCTTGGACTGTAGATACTTACTACGGAGAATCTCGCATACGTTGCCTCAGTCTCAATTGAAAACTTGTACAACCACTTACTAAGAAGACATCTGTACTTGACTTTAAGATTCTCAATACCAAGGCCCCCCTGATCCTTTGGTCGACAGATGATATCCCATTTGGCTAGTCGGTATTTTCTCTTAAGCTCATCAATCTGCCAGAAGAATCGGGATCGATAGAAGTCCAGCCTTTTCCTAACCCCAACTGGACACTAGTAGAAAACAGGGCATTTGTCCCGGTTCGTAAGGGCCTTTAGTCCTGGTTCTTGAACCGGGACTAATGGGTCGTTACTAATACCTCCCCCCTTTAGTCCCGTTTCTTACACGAACCAGGACAGATGGGCATCCACGTGGCCGCTGCGGGCAGCCCAGGCAGGGGGGCCTTTGGTCTCGGTTGGTGACATAAACCGAGACCAAAAGGCTTCCACGCGTGAGCAGCTGGCTGGAGCTGAGGTTTTTCTTTTTTTAAAGAAAAAAGTGGCTGGTTTAGGGGTTTTGGGGGTTATTTTTAGGTTATTATTAGCTAGCTAATAGAGAGAAGTGTCCTCTCTTATATCTTCGTCCTTGGTTTACCAACGCTACTGCTATATTTCATTTCACCAGCTGATATATAATAACTCATGCATGCTCGCATCATACATCATCATATATAATAACAAGTCCTACTAATCATGCATCATCATACAACTTCTACTCGTTATTAATAATAAGTCATACGATCATCATCCTCATCGTCATCGAACCCAACCCTACATAATTGTTCTTAGCACATGATCATCAATATCAGGTAGGACCTAAACACCCTTAAGGTAAAATAGCATAAAACAATATAGACCCTGACTCTCCATTATGAAGAATGGAGATCATCCAGTCTCCAATTCTTGCGCTCTGCTTCCTTTTGCTTCCAAGAAGCTCCTTACGACGGTCCATACATTTTTTCCATTCTTTGATTGTCATGTCTCCACTTCTTTTAGAAATCCGGTATGGACAGTTGAGATTCGTAGGACGACCTGGTTGTATGTTCAAAACATGAAGGCTACCGTGCGTATACATCAGATGAGGCACACAATCATTAGGGATTATCTGTTGAAAAACATAGTAATAACTTCGTAGTTAGCAATGATGTACTAGTTTTAGAAGTATGCAAAAAGATGCACGGATGTCGTAATTGTAAAAAATCTTACCAGGGTATCTCCATGGTAGTTACCGTAGTTCAACACGTGCACTAGTGGCACGTATTGACCATAATGTTGAGGAGTTCGATTGTAGACATTGTAATTATCAAGATCAGTACAAAAATGCGATCAGATGATTTTTCTCCTTATAAGTTAATTCGAAGCCATCGGTGTAGTGGGTTTTGTCTACCATCTTCCGCACATTCTTTGAAGAATGAAAATAAGCTGTCAATGGAAATAAGCTGTCAACTATTTTGAAATAAACAATATAAATTACTTAATAACTATGTTAAGCTCACACGGGGAAGAATTGGAGGTGTATCCACAAGGACCCAAATCTCCATATTGTCTTGCTCGATTGTAGGATCACCAAGATCCATGGTGACAAGCATACCCTCATCAAAACCATACATCTTGCAAAGTGCTTCCCAATTGTTGCAACAAAATTGGTTACACTCTCAACATTGTACAGCTTTACTTGAAAATCACACCATGATGGGTCCTTAGGAGATTTTTTTTGGTTTGCATACTTTCATGGTCTTCAAAACCCATCCTTTCCAAGACATAGCGTCTTGCATAGCATGGGATTAGCTAGTCGAATTGGAAAAGATGAAAATACGTTAAAATAGTTGAAGTCGTGCAATTACGAAAAAACTATTGTCTTCGTCCAGCTCAATGAACCTGTCGCACTTACCTCGATTCGTCGTGGCACCGGTCGAACTCCCAGGCGGTTTTAAATGCGTCCGAGTACGACATTTCGACCTATGTTCATAATTCAAATATTAAACTTGTACAATTAAATATATGTACTAAAAACCTAAATTAGATCATTATTATTAATCACGGGTTGACTATCGGTGATGATGCGTAGCTCCTCCTTTCATTCCGAGTGCATTATTACACCAAATTGTCTAGCACTGCGGGAATGAAGAAACTTCTGCAACAGCGTGGATGATGGAGGGCTCCTAGATTTTTGCATAGTGCTCTCCAATTTTAGCATTCAAAGTAGGAGTACTTTTCCAATATGAGCATTCAATAAGCAAAACCAAATCATAAAATAAAGTAGTATTCAAATTAGCATGCATTCAATTATAAGCAAAAGTACATCATCTCTTGTGTCCGTACATCGTCAAATATTATCACTAATACTCCTCGAATACTATCATACATATAGCATCATTAATACAGCTAGAACCGTGGCGCCCGGCGGGTGTAAATCATGGCGGTGGACACCAAAGATAAGGAACCATCACAGGATCATAGCTCGGTGAGATCCTGAAGAACCTGCCGGTATTGTCGAACCTGCCCTCAATGCAACCATGTGGCGATGGGCGTGCTCGTCCTCCTCGCTGACACGGTGGCGTACCACCTCCAGCGGTGTCCGGAAGCCTCGGCACCGTCACTGCCTGTGACCGCCACCAAACAATGATCGGGTCAACAACGGGCTGCCTCCTCACCAACCTCGTCCCCGGAAGGTAGCACCTCCCAATACCAGCCAGCGGAGCCAGGTCTCGAACATGGCCCTGATCAAGCAGGCCTCCACCGCCCGAGTCGGCGGCGGCGAGGATGCGGCATAAACATCGCCGATGTCGATCTGAGAACTACTTCTATATATAGTTAAATAAAGTAGTTTATTAAATCAACTAGCTAGTTCAACTATATATGTAGCACTTACTATAAATAAAATAAAGTAGTACTTACTAAAGATAAACTAGTTTAACTATAGTTCTATTATTTTCTAACTAATTATATTAAACACTTTCTCTTCTTATTTTTCATTTTCCTCTATTCTAAATATGAACATATTCATAAATGACTTATATCATTCACAATTTTCCTATACATGCACAATAAATTGACAAAGAAAATACTATGAACAAAAATTCATTAAAATTCTATGAACAAAATTACAACAGAAAAAACATAAAAATTCTATGAACAGAAAAAAATCATAAAAATTTGACATCTAAATTGCTTACACAATATGAAAAAATTGACATCTAAATTACAACAGAAAAAATCATAAAAATTTGACATCTAAATTACAAGAGAAAAAATTATAAAAAATCATAAAAATTCTATTAACAGAAAAAAATCTAACACAATATGAACAAATTAATTACACAATATGAAAAAAATCTAACAGAAAAATCTATGAACTACATCTAAATTACTACACATCTAACAAAAAAATCTATGAACTACAAAAAATATAAAAAATCTAACTCAATTAATTACACATCTAAATTAACTACTACTAACATCAAATTAAATTAGTTGCTCACGGCGGCAGTGTCGAGGGCAGCGGCAATGGCAGCGAGTCTTGTTGTGAGTGAGGCGGTGTGACAGGCAGGCGAGGCGGGCGGGCGGCTGGCGGCAGGCGAAGGCGAGGCGGCTTAGTGCGGGTGGCGGCGGCAGCGTCGATCGGCGGCGGAGACGGCGCGGTGGCGGCGCTGGGTGGCAACATGCGGCGCGGCGGAGACAGACGGGTAACTGGCGGCGTCGGCAGCGAGGAAAAACGAACTGAACAAATTTTCGTGAGTGCCGCTTATATAAGCGAGCATTGGTCGGTTCATGGCACCAACGGGACCAATGCACTACTAGTCGGTTGGTGGCACCAACGGGACCAAACCTCTTTCAGCAGCCCAAAGGCGGGAAGCGAGACCTTTGGTCGAGGTTGGTGCCACAAACCAGAGACAAAGAGAGCATTGGACCGGTTCATGGCACCAACGGGACCAATGCACTTACTAGTCGGTTGGTGCCACCAAGCCGGGACCAAAGGTCGTGTCTTTGGAAGCTGGCGCGGTGCGGTGCTATGTTTAGTCCCACCTTGCTAGCGAGAGGGGCTCGGAGTGGTTTATAAGCCCTGCCGAACCAACCATTTGAGCTCCTCTCTCTGCAGGCTTCTGGGCCTAAAATCACTCTCTGTGCTTGTGGGCCTATTGGGCCTCTGGCGGGCCTGCATCTGGCCTAGTAATGGGTTTCTAGTCATATCAGGCCGTGGTGGCCTGTAGGTGGCACTTTTTAATTTTCCCCAGTTTTTTGCTTTCTTTTTGTTTCTAATTACTTATTTATTCTCTTTTACGATAATTCTTTTTGCTATTAAAGTTTGTTACAAAATTCTAATTACTTATTTATTTTCTTTTATGATAATTCTTTTTGCTTTTAATGTTTTGAACAGAATTCTAATTACTTATTTATTTTCTTTTACGATAATTCTTTTTGCTATTAAAGTTTGTATCAAAATTCTAATTACTTATTTATTTTCTTTCATGATATTTTTTTGCTTTTAATGTTTTGAACAGAATTCTAGTTACTTATTTATTTTCTTTTATGATAATTCTTTTTGCTATTAAAGTTTGTAACAAAATTCTAATTACTTATTTATTTTCTTTTATGATAATTCTTTTTGATTTTAATGTTTTGAAAATAATTCTAATTACTTATTTATTTTCTTTTATGATAATTATTTTTGCTATTAAAGTTTGTAACAAAATTCTAATTACTAATCTTTTTATGATAATTCTTTTTGTTTTAATGTTTTGAACAAAATTCTAATTACCTATTTATTTTCTTTTATGATAATTCTTTTTGCTATTAAAGTTTGTCACAAAATTCTAATTACTTATTTATTTTCTTTTATGATAATTCTTTTTGCTTTTAATGTTTTGAACAAAATTCTAATTACTTATTTATTTTCTTTTATGATAGTTCTTTTTGCTATTAAAGTTTGTGTCAAAATTCTATATAATTTTAGTTTCAATAATACTAGAGGTTTATAAAAGCTTTTAGTTGATTCCTTTAGTACCAGTTCTAAGGCTGTTACAAAGGCATTTTATTTAGTACAGGTTTTATGGTTGGGGCCCCACGAGCACCTTTTAGTACCGTTTAGTGGCATGAACGGTAAAGAGTTTTTAGTTGATTCTTTCTGCAGCTATTTTTAGTCCCACCTGCAAGCGAGAGGCACTTCATAGCGGTTTATGAGCCACGAGTGTAGAGGCGATGAAGGGAGAAGCGCGGTGATCACACTGCGTTGGCTGAAGCTAAGCAGCGTGCGGTGAGCGGTCGCCTCTCTTTCATTTGGCATGGTATATATAGGCATATCATTGGTCGGTTGGTGGCATGAACCGGGACTAAAAGAACAAACTTTGGTCGGTTCAAGCCACCAGCGGGACCAATGGTGAATGAGCGAGGCGAGGCCCATTGGTCCCGGTTCGTCCCTGCAACGGGACCAAAAGTCGAACGAACGGGACCAATGGCCCGTGGCCCGGCCGGCCCCGGGGCTCACGAACCGGGTCAATGCCCCATGGGTCCGGTTACGGACTGAACCGGGACTAATGGGCTGACCCGGCTGGACCTTTGCCCCTTTTCTACTAGTGTGGAACTTCAAAGAAGGATAAGAGAAACATAGGCATACTCGTGAGCACCGAATTAATAAGAATCAATCGGCCTCCATATGACATGAGTTTTCCTTTCCGACAACTCAGTTTCTTCTCAAACCGATCCTCAATGCACTTCCACTCACTATTTGTTAGCTTACGATGGTGAATGGGTATACCAAAATGCGTAAAGGTAAGGCCCCAACTCACATCAAACAATTGCCTATAAACCTCTTGTTAGTCCTTGGCTCTACCAAAGTAGAACAACTTCGCTTTTATGAAAGTTAATCTTCAATCCGTCAATTGTTCCAATAAGCATAACACCAACTTCATATTTCTCGCTTTTGCCGAGTCGTGCTCCATAAAGATGATTGTATCATCAGCTACTGGAGGATGGACACACCACCATCAACTAGATGAGGCACCAAGCCACCCACCTGACTGGCCTCCTTTGCCCTACCTATCAGGATCGCCAACATATCAACCACAATGTTGAACAAGATATGAGACATGGGATCTCCTTGCCTCAGGCCCTTGTGTGTGGAAATAATGACCAATATCGTCATTCACTTTAATTCCAACACTTCCTTTTTGCGTGAAAGATTCAGCCTGGCGTCGCCAAGCTTCATCAAAACCCTTCATGCGTAAGGCCTGTTGAAGGAACGGCCATTTGACTTTGTCGTACGCCTTCTCGAAATCCACCTTGAAAATAACTCCATCAAGTTTTTTCGTGTGAATCTCATGGAGCGTTTCATGAAGGACCACAACCCCTTCAAGGATGTTCCTGTCCGGCATGAAAGTAGTTTGAGTAGGCTGCACCACAGCATGCGCAATCTGTGTGAGGCTAATCGTCCCGACCTTGGTAAAATTTTTGAAACTAACATTGAGAAGACAGATGGGCCTGAATTGCTCGATTCTCACAGCCTCTGTTTTCTTAGGAAGCAGGGTTATGGTGCCAAAATTTAGCTGAAATAGCTGAAGCTGTCGAGAATAAATCATGGAACATCGACAGCAGGTCCCCTTTAATAATATGCCAGCACTTCTTATAAAACTCAGCAGGGAATCCATCCGGGCAGGAGCCTTATTATTTTCATCTGCGAAATGGCCTCGAACACCTCCTTTTCAATAAAATGGCGGCTAAAATATAATTCTTGACAGTAGTAAGTTGAGGCACATCCTCAACCCTAGACTCATCAAGGACACACAGTTATCCTCTGGGGTCCAAACAACTACTTGTAATACTCAATAATGTATAATTTTAGGTTCTCCTGACCGATAATTGCTCCTTCATCTTGTTCAAGCTGAAAGATCCTCTTCTTCCTGTGTTTGCCATTTGCGATCATGTGGAAGAATTGAGTGTTCGCGTCCCCCTGGACAACTCTTCGGACCTTGGCCCTTGAGCCCACTTTAATTCTTCTTCACGAAGAAATTCTTTCAGCCTCATCTCTGCGTCAAGCTTGGCATGGAGCTCTCATTTGGCAGAACCGTGGTTTCTGCTTTTACATCTAAGGACTGAATAAGGGTAAGGCCGTTCCTTTTCAACCTTATAAATCCGCTAAGATGCTTAGCCCACCCGTAGGAAATTTCTCGGTGCCTAATCTTATTCTACCAGCGCTCAAGCGCAGTCCTACCTCATGCATCCTTAGCCCACTCTCGCTACGAGATCAAAGAAGCCTTCTCTTTCAAACCAAGCAAGCTCGAGCGAAAAAACATTTTTGTTACCCGGTGGGAGGCCTCACGAGTCAAGAAATAAAGGCGTGTGGTCAGATATACGCGAGAAAGTGCATGCCTTTGTTACAAAGAAACTTCATTCCCATTAGACACTTGCCAAAACACGATCCAACTTTTCAAAGGTTGGGTTTGGCATCGCGTTAGCCCATGTTAACTTCTTACTCGAAAGCTCAATCTCTCTCAGATCCAAGCTATCAATGACCGTCAAAGTTATCATTATTCTTCTCATCACGCCTCCAAATGATGTTAAATCCCCCCCCCCCCGCCCCCACCAGGATTGGAAGCTTCTCAGAGCCGCAAATCCTAACTAAATCCGCCAAGAAATCCGGTTTGAATTCTGGCTGAGCAGCACCATAAACCGCCACCAGAGCCCAATCAAACCCATCGCCTTGACCGCACCCTAAACTTAACAGCAAAGTCTCCTGTGACCACGCCGGACTTCAAGAGACTAGCATCTAACACGAGTAAGATCCACCGATCTTCCTCGCGGTGGCAAACAGTGCCGATCGAAGTCAATACCACCGATAAAGTATTGAAAGCTGTGGCGAGAAGTTAGCTCTACCAGTTTCGACAAAGCAATAAAATCCAACCTATGCTCGATAGGCGCTTGACAAGAAACCTTCTTTTAGCCAAGTCTTTAAGTCCTCTGCTATTCCAAAAGATTCCTTTCATATCTCGTCATGGAATTTTTTAGCGTGCGGATCCTAGCACACCTACGCCAGCGGACATCGGGTAAATCTTCCGCTTCCATTTGCGTTTAGGACTGGTCTTACTCTCCGGCCGGTCCTCACAACCAGGCACATGAGGTCTTACAACAGCATTCTCCAAACTCATCCTCCTCCTCGGGCTCGAGAGGGATTAGCAAGATCCGCACAAAATTATCCAGCACCGGACCCCCAAAGCATCGATATCGGAATCATTCATGGGTTTAACTGCTGCAAAGTTATGGATCACTTCTAAAGCCCTCTCGGCCTCTAAATCCGATATATCATTAGCGAATTTGAAATTTCACCCTCATTACTACCTAGTGAAATTCCTAATTGATTTGCATTATCAACAATCTCATCGTTGAAAAATGCAAGATGAAATTAGAGGTATTAACCGACATACCAGTAGTGAACTCAACGTCACGGCGGCTTGGCGCCCTCATGGCGCCTTTGCTGCTGAATATCATCCACCTCCGGATGGTCACGAAGGCGGCAGCTCAAGCTGTCGTCCCTCGAAGCGGGTCCGGAATCCCGTAGCGCTATGACCTCCTCCCGGTGATAATGCCGGGGAGGGCCTCCTGCCTCCCGAACACTCAGCGGTCTCCACTCACTACAAGAAATCTATTAATCGTGGCGGTCCTTAGCTGTCACAGATCAACAAAATCTGTCATGCGTGCCCATCCATAGCGGACTTGAAATCCGTCGTGTATATCGCGTCATAATTTGACATCATAGCTTCCATAGCGGTTTTGGCCATCATGGAACTGCCTCGAGGCCGCCCAAGCCCAAACTAGGCTGTGGAGAACAGACCGTCATGGACCAATGCCACGTGGAATGATCTGGCTACCTACGTGGACACTATTTTTCGCCACAGAAACCGTCATGGATTTAGGATAAAATTAAATTTGGTCCCATCCATTTCTTTCAGCCTAGTTTTGATCAAATACACCTTCAGCATAATGTGTCCTGTAAATCATAAAGCGAATTTTGGACCAGAACAATATTTCCAAAGTACCATATGTTACACAAATATTTCCAAAGTACAATATTTCCAAAGCAATTTATCATATCCTCCCTGAAGTGATAATATACAACATACATTGACACAATATATCACACAGCAAGGATTAGGAACTGGTTCAATCCAATTTACATCAACAAAACATGTAAAGTACTAAGGTTGTCACTCGTGTTCTTGTCGTCGACTCTGATGCCAACTACATATATTGACTCATGATGTCATGGCGGATTGTGATGGACATCACCAAGTAGCCTGCTACCCAATCATACCTACGATATTCACAACAACATTAGACATTTGTAGATATGAATAGATAGTAGAAGAAACTTAAAAAACAAATTACATGCTTTCCAAAATCTTTAAATATATTATGCTTACAAATGAGAATAACAAAGTATCTAGTATAAAACATCAATAAACATGAGGTTGCTACAAATTAATCCAAATAGAAATGTGTCAAATGAAAGTCTAATCAAGTTGACCTATAAGTGACAACATAATAGAACATACATTCTACAACTCAAGTATTATAGCAGCAACATTTGGGGCCATATAAATACAACAAAAAATGGCATCACCAATAAACTATATCCATGGCGCGGAGCCACCGCTCGTCGACCTAGTTGGTGTAAGATTCTAATGTTAATACCTCAACAAGTTTACACATGAAACTAAATATTTATCAAGGCACTAACAATAGTAATAACACTTACATGCCAAGTTAACTCCAAATGGCATGCAAAATAACTAAAACCATGGCCACTAATAGATCTATAGAAATAAGAGGCAAATGGTTCTATTAAGAGGTACCGAGATGGTGGTTAGGATGTATAGGTTTACTTTGATTCGAGTGCTAGAGATGATAAAATTAACCACCAAGATCGATGGGGCACAAACAAATTAGTTCAGAATCACACCCTGGTGAAAATGCGTAAATCTGACTAGATCAACTAAATAGGTGCAGTTCAGTAGCAATTGAGTCGGCGAATGGAAATAACGGAGAAGTCATAGTAGTGGAATCAAAATATGCCGAATCGCTCAGTAGAGAAATAACCCTTGGTTGATCGCGGTTCAGTTCCACAAAGGCCATCGTGATCGCCCTCTGAAGCTCTATTGTGCACCATGGCTGTTATAAAGCTACCTAGACCTGCATACCGGAAGCAAGAGATCATAGTCAGAAAATTAGAGTGTTAAGTTATAAAAAAAAGAGGAATAAAATCAAGAAAGAAGATTTAGGATCACTTGCCAGGGCACTATTGAGGAGGGCGACCTAGTGATAGAGCAAAGCAGTTGAAGAAAAAATGCATTGTGTCACTGTGTTGGCAAGTGCTAGCTCGGTTTGTGCCTCCAGGTTGATATAGAGTGAGGGAACACGTGGCCTTGGTACTAGTACTAGTATGTGGACGACCAATGGTAGTACTACTACTCTAAATTGACTCACTAATACATGTGCGTAGTACACAAATAAACAGGTTTAAACCTGTGTATTCTTACTGTAGGACTGGTACAGCGTAACAATGTATTTTTTCTTCTTAGATTCGGATTAAACAAATTTCTGGAATACATATTCACCGGGCTGTAGGAGACAACAAGGATAGAAAAAGAAATGCCTAGGAAAAACTCTAAATAGAACATGTTGACATATTAATACAGTAGCAGAAATCATGTCACCGAGACCTAGGGAGAAAATCTAAATTGAATTAGATCTTGGTAGAAGGCCACATACCACAGTGCAACAGTTTGTCTCTACTTGGTACCCTGCAGTTTTATCTCTACTTGGTACCTTGCAGTGTACATGCACTAGTAGAAAAAGGGCCTATAGTCCCGGTTGGTGAGGGCCTTTAGTCTCGGTTCATGAACCGGGACTAAAGGGTCGGTACTAATACCCTCGCCCTTTAGTCCCGGTTCTATCCAGAACCGGGACAGATCAACCCTCCGTGGCCTGTCCGCTGAGCCCAGGCAGGAGGGCCTTTGGTCCCGGTTGGTGGCACCAACCGGGACCAATAAACATCTAGCGTCAGCATTTCTTTAGCTCTGGTTTGTTTTTTTTTTTCAAAGGGGGGGTTTGGGGGTTAATTTAGGTGTTTCATATATTGTGCTATAGCTAGCTAATTAATAGAGAAAAGTGTCCTTTCTTTTGTCCGTGCTTGAGTCGGCCTTCGTACTATACATACATTATAGAGAGGACTAACTAGACATGCTAGCTAGCTAGTAATTAAGCAAACAGAAGATCGTCATGAACATATATGCATACAGAGAGAAGTGATATCGACCACCTCTCCTTCTCCGAGAGATTGGTCGAACAACAAGTTCTCGTATATCTATCCGACACTACCGGCTACATATATACAATAATTATCTTTTACAATCGGACGCGTGGTCCATATAGTATTCCCGTCTTCAGCGATCACATGGTCAAGAAAGAATGCATAATTCCTCTTGAATTGCTGCATGCGATCTGGTGCTAGGAGTTCATCCGCTTCGAAACATCTAATTTTAAGAAAGGGTCAATACATACATATATATATATATATATATATATATATATATATATATATATATATATATATATATATATATATATATATATATATATATATATATATATATATATGAATGAATGAAACTCAACACAAATGATGGTAATAAAATAAAATTGTGAATATTTTTATTTACGCACTTCAAATTGTTTGTCGGAGTAGCCCTCTCACAGGTCGTGTGGCGGATGGACTGCATAAGCGTAGTATCCACAGAAATCATTCCTTGTTCCTGCCACAACCACTTTACAAGAAACAGAGGTCAATCAAACTGATAATTAGCAAGCACATGCTAAATGGTATTGATGAAACTAGCGCTTGAATCACTAGGAGATCTTGCGTGGAATATGCTACTATATAGTACTTACTTTGGTGTCTAAATTGCAGCTTCTTGGTAGTCCGGAGCTTTTTGGTGAATTTTCCCAAGCCCTGCCATACAAAGAAAACAATTACTTGATATCAGAAATGAACAAAGTTGCTGATATGGTGGATAATGATCGATTTAACTTACTTCTCGAGCATTTCAGTCATTTCGCATACTCCTTGGGATCTTTTAGTCTCGAGTCTAAGACAGTTACTACTCCTGCTCAAGCTTAATCTCTAGGAGAATATAGTGGAACCTGCTTGCGCATGCATAACTCATCAATATTACATTTCTATAACCTGGACTAAATAAGGAAACCGAATATGCCACAAGACAGTAACACTCACGTGTAGTTGTAAGGAAAGAGTATTGTATTTTTGTGTTCATTTATTTCCAACGATCGTAGCAAGTTGGCCTCGGTTTCAATGACACGATATTTAACCTCATTTGCATCTATGAGATATGTGTTAATGAACCCAATATCACCCACTTGTTTTTTCTTCATTTCTGCGATCTTCAATCTGCATAATATAGTGAGGATATTTATAAATACATGCAATGAAAGAGCTGAGTTATATAGAGATACTTAATGACATAAGTAGTACTACTTACAGACAATAGCAGGTGACCGTTGCTTTATCGAGGGCCAATTGATTGAAAAACTGATAGAACTCCTCAAATTGAATAGGCAACAGTTCAATTCCAAGGAGGTCATGCTCCTTTTTAACTCTCACATACAAAGTATTCCTCCCCTCAGACTCTTTGCAGGTTTTCATGTACCAATCATGCAATCTTTGCATCATCGTTGTTAGAGAGCTTTCATCTTTGACGAGAGGCTTCCTGTACTCGTATCTTTGTATCTGCACCTCCAAGAAATCAAATTGTACATCGTCGGGCAGGTAATCTTCAGGATTGCCATAACCGGGCACCATCCTCGGATCGGCGATGTCGCTCTTGAGCACCTTGGCGGGGGCACGATTGCCGCTTGTTCGCGAGCTGGGCAATTTGTTTCCCAGCTCGTCGTTCTTTCATCCTTTGATCAGCAGCAGTACTTCCCGATCTCTCCGCTTGGCAAATGCCTTTCAATAATCGCTCATAGTTGCCTTTGGCGGAGACTTGGGTGGTTTTGTCGGGGCAGCTAAATCGCGCCGCTTTGACGGATCTACCTTCTCCTCCGAGGTGGATGTCTCTTTGCTTTCAACCCTTGAAACCAGTCATCCACTTGATCTGCGCGATCTTCGCGTTTTCCTCCTCGCTCCTCTCGTCGGTAACTTCTGGAGTCTTGAGAGAAGGACGAATCTATATCTCCTCCGCCTTTGGCTGTCTTGCTAAACGCCCGGCAGAGCGAGCGGGCGGATGTCTTCTTTCCTTGCTTCGGCGGAGGAGAAGGACTACTGACGCGCGGAGCATCCGGGCGGCGGGTCTCTTCCGCCCTTGCGGTGGCGGAGAAGGAGGAGGCTGGCTGCCGGACAGCGCGGTGCGGCGGAGAAAGAGGCAGTGCCGCCCGCGCGCGGAGAAAGAGCGGCGAGTGCCTGATCGTCACTCGCCGGAGGAGGAGGTGGTGGAGGCGGAGTGCCTGACTTCGCCCGGAGGAGGAGGAGGCGGAGGTGTCGAGTTCGGAAGGTTGATGAGATCCTTCCGCCATAGGCATGGAGTCTTGAGCGAGAACCCAGCCGATACTCCCCTTCACCGGTAGGGTGGTCAAGCGGACTCCTCAAATCCCTCCGTTATTTCGCCGACCATCACGTTAGCATATCATACGGAATCGGCGGCGGTGAAAAGTTGAGTCGGGTTTAGTAGGATAAGCAGAGCCAACAGCCGCCTTGACCTTCAAATTGCTCCATTGCGCCATAAGGTGGCAACTTTCAGCATCCGTAATAGCATCCACGGGATAGCTGGCGAGGCCGTCAAGGCATGCTGCTCTGGCTGAAGCAGCTCGGTGGAAGCCACGCTGCTTCTCGCTGAGATGGCGGGGTAACCGGGGAAGCTTGGCGGGTCGTTTGTTGTGATCTGCTGCTTCTCGTTCCTCTTCTCGTTCCTGTAGCCCGTTACCCTTTCGTGCAGCGCTGCATTAGGCTCTGCTCGGTTTCTTCCTCCTCTCATGGGTTTTGTAACCCCTGCGTCGAAATCCAGCCTTCCACGAAAGGGAGCTGGCGTGCCTCGTGTCCGTCCGGTGCTCGAGGAGTTCGAGGGCCATTGTGAGCTCGTCCTTCTCCACATGCAGAGCGAACTTCCCTTGCTGCGCTGCTTCGATATAATGCTTAAGCCTCTTGGTGGTATGTCCAATTGTTCGTCCGTCCAAATGCACTTCCCGTTATAGGGTCCAAGGATCCGCCGGCCCGAAGAACCAAGTCCGACAGCAGTCTGGCCAGTTCATTGTCTCGGGTTCGATCCCTTTATCAAGCAGATCATTCTCAGCCTTGGCCCACTTAGGCGGGCTATGAGGTAACCACGACCCGTGCGATGGTGAAGCTTCTTCTTCGCAGCATTTCTCTTGTTTGTCGCTGACATCTTTTTACTCTTTTCCGATGTCTTGTAGGCCACAAATGCGGGCGATCATCTCGATCTTCTCATATTTGCCGTGAATTCTGGTGTCTCATTTTTTCGACATACGTATTCAGGTCTTTCTTCCAATTCCTGAATAGTTCTGCCATCTTCTTAAGAGCAAAAGACTTGATTAATGGCTCTATTACTGGCTTCTCGGATCATCCTCTGGCGGTAGGGTAAAATTTCACTTCAGCTCAGTCAAAGATCATTTTCTGCATATCATTGACACAAGACACCTCGGGGTCTTCGTTCTTAGGCTTATACCATTGGTGGATGCTGATCGGGATCTTGTCCCTAACGAGAACCCCGCTTGAGCAACAAATGCCTTCTTTGTCGGTAGGGTTCAATCGGTTGGCCGTCATCGCGATTTGTATGATCTCAAACTTTTCATCCGAGCTCAACTTTTCTTGGGCCTCGTCTCTTTACGAAGTTGTGCTCGATCCGGAGAACTAGAAAAAGAACAAAGGCGAGAGTTAATTAATATGTGTACATATATACCAAAACAAAGGCGAGCTAGTCAGCACAGGCTTAACTAATATATATACCTGGGCGGACTCGGTTTGGTGATCACGGAGCCGTCCTCACGGTCTACTTCTTCACCCTCTCCTTCTTGCACGGCATTGGGTCATCAGACCATGTAAATCATAGCCAGCTGCTTCTTCACCCTCTCCTTCCGGACCATTGTTGTCGTTGAGAAACATCATCGAGGAGGCGGCATCACTTCCGTGTGCGATTATGTCCCTCAACAACGCTTCTTGTGCTTCGTCTCGGGGGTGTCCATAGTTTCTACAAATATTTACAACATGGCAATTATTATTCAAACATGACAGATATGGATATATTAGTGCCAACGTAGAACTAGCTAGCTAATCACAATAAGGAATCATATTAGTGGCCTCGGCGCTGCTTCTCTAGGGTTTGGGGTGGCCTCGACAACGCTTCAAGGGTTAGGGGTGGCCTCGAGAGCGCTTCAAGCTAGGAGAGGGTATGTAATATCGACCCCCCCGTGTTGAAGCTATCGGGAGGGTCGGCGTTGAACAGTACATCTATGTCCCACAAGTGGCGTGGGCATCGGCCCATGATGGGTAGAGGTCGTGGATCGCCCGGCGGTCGAGGTCAAGGGTCGAAGATCGCCGAGGTCGGGAGGTTGCCTAGTGTCAAAGTTCAACAAAACCATGTCTTCATCATTGGAAAGTAACAGGTGCATGATGGTGCAAGCTCTCAAAGTTGTTTTGGAGCGGAGTCCCAGATAGGATAATTAGCTTTTTGGTACAAAGTTCAGCAAAAGGCAAATTATCCTATCCGGAACTCCATTCGAGCTAACTTTGGAGAACTTAAATACCATCATGCCATAATTACTTCCGGCTAATGATGAAACCATGAATTCTTCAATACTTTGACACTATAGGAACCTCGACCTGAAACCTTGACCCTTGACCCCTTAACGACCCTCGACCCTCTACCTAGTTCCCGACCCTCGACCCTCGGCGATCCTCGACACCCTCGTTATATCGACAACGGCGCAACATACATATACATGGGAAAATAATGTTATCGGGGAGGGGTATCGGTACCCCCCTCGTGTCAAAGTTTCTTCTTTCTCCTCTATTCCTTCTTTCTTCTTCTCCTCTTCTTTTCTTCTTATCCCTCGAGAAAGGAAAATAAGGAAAAGGAAGAAAAGAGGAAGAAGGAAGAAGGAAGAAGAAAGAAAAAAGAAGAAGAAAAAAAAGGAGAAGAAGAAAAGAATAGAGAGAAGAAGAAAAATAGAAAAAAATTCTATTTTTCTTCTTCTCTTCTTCTCTCCTCTTCTTCTTCTTTTCCTCTCATTCTTTTCTTCTTCTTCTTCCTTCTTCCTTCGGATCCTAGAACCCTCGAACCCTCGACCCTAGAACCCTCGAACCCTAGAACCCTCGAGACCCTCGACCCTAGAACCCTCGAACCCTCAAACCCTTGTGCCTCGAAACCTCGACCGGCCTCGGCGACCCTCGACCCTCAAAACATTGACCCTCGACCCGGCCTCGGCGACCCTCGACCCCTCTGTGACCCTCTAGGCCCTCTAGCCTAGTTCCCATTGTCGACCCCTCAGCGATCCTCGACACCCTGGTTCCCGATAAAAGAAGAAGAAGAAGAAGAAGAAGAAGAAGAAGAAGAAATGAGAAGAAGAAAAAAGAGAAGAAGAACAAAGAAGAAGAAAAAATAGAAGAAAAAAAGAGAGGAGAAGAAGAAGGAATAGAGGAGAAGAAGAAATTCTTCTCCTCTATTCTTCTTCTTCTCTTCTTCTATTTCCTCTTCTTATTTTTCTCCTCTTCTTCTCCTTCTTCCTTCTTCCTCTTTTATTCTTTTCCTTATTTTCCTTCTTCCTCGGCGACCCTAACTCTAAACAGTACAACTTCCTCGGCGTCCCGCCTCTCTCATGAACAAAATAAAATCTATGAATAAAAAAACATCATATTCTATGAACAAAAAACATCATATTCCATCCACATCGATCCATGCATACATCATATATATGATCATATCTATGAACAAAAAATTTCATATGATCATCTATGAACAAAAAACATCATATATATATGCAGAAAAAAAACATTAGATCAACACATATGCAAAAAGCATCATACATATATCCATACATCAATATATATACATGAAAATTTATGAAAAAAGCATCACATCTATGAAAAAAAAATCATGGCGGCGGCGGCGGGGCAGGGCAGGTCTTGGGGGCTCACTTGTGGGCGGCGTCGGCTGCAGCGATGTCGGGGCCGGCCTGATCAGAGGTGGCCTTGAGGCAGGGCAGGTGAGGCGGAGGCGGCAGCGAGGTCGAGGAGGTGGAGGCGGGCGAGGTCGAGGCGTTAGACGGCAGCGAGGTCGCGGAGGCGAGGCGGCGGCGAAGCGGCGGCAGCGGCAACGAAGCGAAGCGGCAGCGTTAGGGCGAATGCGGTGCGGCGGCAGCAGCGGGGCGGCAGCGGCGGCGGCAAGCGTGAGCGGCAGCGATAGTAACGGCAGCGGCGACAACGAAGCGAAGCGGCAGCGATGGTGACGGCAGGCGTGGCGGCAGCGGCGGCGGCGGCGCGTCGGCAGCTGGCGGCGTCGAAGCGGGCGAAGCGCGAAGCGCGACGTGCGTGCTTTCGAGGGGCAGGGCAGAAACGCAGGCGGCGGCAGCGTGGGCTCGAAGCGCGAGGCGAGAACGCAGGGAGGCAGGGGATGGCGGCGGCGGCGGCGGCAGCGGCGAGGCCAGCGACGATTTGGGCAACTGGCGGCGGGGCAGCCTGGCTAGGGAGGCGAGGAGATGTGAAATTTTCACAAGTCCTAGTTATATAGCAAGGGCATTAGTCGGTTCGTGGCTCAACGGGGCTAATGCCCCCACTAATCGGTTGGTGCCACCAACGGGACCAAACAAATTCAGCAGCCCAAAAGGCGGGAAGCGGCGACCTTTGGTCGGTTGGTGGCACCAACGGGACTAAAAAAACATTAGTCGGTTGGTGCCACCAACGGGACCAAAAACCTGTGCTGCCCGCGCCAAATGTTTAGTCCCGCCTCGCTAGTTGAGAGGGAGCCGCACCAGTTTATAAGGTGCAGTGCGGCTCCCCTCTCGAGCTCCTCTCTAAAGCAGGCTTTCGGGCCTAACTCTACCATCTTTGCCTGTGGGCCTGCTGGGCCTTCTGCGGGCCTGAATCCTGGCCCATAGGGTTTCTAGTCGTATTCAGGCCGTGGGGGCCCAGTAGGTGGCACTTTTTTTGCTTTATATTTTATTTCTTTTTGCTTTTAGTTTTAGAAAAAATATAAACTTTCTATTAGTGCCATTAGTTTTAAAATTTGAAAACACTTTTTTTGTTTTCTTTGTTGCTTTATTTATTTTATTTTGTTTCTACTTACAACAAAATACTTATTGTTGCTATTTTATTTTTTCAAGTTTTTTGTTTTGTTTTCTGCATTATTTATTTTCTTTTGGTTTTTGCTTTATTTTTAATTCTTTTTGCTTTTAGGTCAGCAAAATTATAAACTTTCTGTTAGTGCTTTTAGTTTTAGAAAAATATAAACTTTCTATTAGTGCCATTAGTTTTAAAATTTGAAAACACTTTTTTGTTTTCTTTGTTGCTTTATTTATTTTATTTTGTTTCTACTTACAACAAAATGCTTATTATTGCTGTTATTTGTTTTTTCAAGTTTTTTGTTTTGTTTTCTGCATTATTAATTTTCTTTTGGTTTTTGCTTTATTTTTAATTCTTTTTGCTTTTAGGTGAGCAAAATTATAAACTTTCTGTTAGTGCCATTTGTTTTAGAACAATTATAAACTTTCTGTTTGTGCCATTAGTTTTATAAAATTTGAATTCTTTGAAATTTGTGCGAATCACAAGTTTGTGAGCTCAACAAGGCGTAGAGGGCGGGCTTATAA
>JAHIAM010000588.1:0-99173 GCA_021605205.1 Aegilops longissima
TAAATAGATTTGAAGAGGCCATGGAGAAGATAGATGGCATTGAGAAGGCGTTCAAACGAAGCTCGATATCAAGTTTAATGAATTGCTCGCGCGTCTACCACCACCACCACCGGCTGCACCTAACGCACCTCTACTACAACAACACGGACTACCTCCACATCGCGAAACAGCCCTCCGCCGAGCTTCCGTGTCCCTCTTCAGCTGGCCAAGCTCTTTGGTGCTGCTGTTGATACTACGTGGCTCCTGCTGCTGCGGCGGGGAGGATGATTATGTGAGCTTACGAGGATGAGGTTGATCAACATCGAACTCACGTGCAACCACCAGCACCACAACCACCGTGTCGTCCACATGCAAATAATGGCGATGTTGGGCTCCCCTTCAGTGCGAGATCATGACCATCTCCCTAAACTGAAATTGAATATTCCACCATTTGAGGGTAGATATGTTCTGATATATATCTTACTTGGGAATTAGAAACTGAACAACGATTTACATGTTTACAATATCACGAGGAGAGCGTGTTCTGCTGCTTGTTTGTGCTTTCACTAGCTTTGCATGTGTTTGGTGGTGCGAACATTGTAGATTATATCCTGTTCCTGTACTTGGGCTGCTTTGAAAACTGCTATGCGTACTCGTTGGGTTCCTCCATATTATCAACGTGAATTACTTCAAAATTGCAGCGCTTAAGACAAGGAAAAATTCGGTGAAGAATATTATCGGGAATTACAAACTGGCTTGATTAGATGTGGTATTGTTGAGGAGAATGAAGCTATGCTTGCACGTTTTACGGGTGGATTAAATAGAGATTCAAACCATTCTAGACTACAAGGATTATAATAATATCACTCGATTATTCCATCTTGCTTGTAAAGCTGAGCGTGAAGTGCAGGATCGGAAGCGTTGGCGCGGACTAACTTTTTCGCAGGTCGACCTTCATCATGGACACCACGTGCATCATCTACTTCCACACGTTCTACTACACGGCACCTCCGTGGCTGCCACCTCCAACCGTGATACAAGAAAAAAGGCACAACCACCACTATCGCCAAGAGCACACTGCTGGGCCTACACAGAGCTCTTCTTCTTCCATGGCGTCAACAGGGCACACAAGTGATATTATTTGTCGTCGTTGTAAGGGAAGAGGACATTTTTGAGAGAATGCCAATCTCAGCGTGTGATGATTGCTACCGAGGATGGTGGGTATGAGTCCGCTAGTGACTATGATGAAGAGACTTTGGCTCTTATTACACATGAAGAACACGGTGGAGATGATTCGATCTTGAGACGCAATACATGGCTGCTGAAGATCCGACAGGTATGAATGTTTAGTTGCTCAACGTGTTTTGAGTGTGCAGGTTACACAAGCAGAGCAAAATCAGAGGCATAACTTGTTCCATACAAAGGGAGTTGTGAAGGAGCGTTCTATTAGCGTCATCATAGATGGAGGGAGCTGCAACAACTTGGCTAGCATGGATATGGTGGAGAAGCTTTCTCACCACAAGACCACATCCACATCCTTACTACATCCAATGGTTCAACAACAGCGGCAAGGTTAAGGTAACACGTCATTGTTCGTGTGCATTTTAGTATCTCTACATATGCTGATTATGTTGATTGTGATGTGGTACCTATGCAAGCATGTTCCTTATTACTTGGTAGACCATGGCAATTTGATAAAATTCTGTACACCATGGTAGAAACAATCAGTATACTCTTGTTCACAAGGATAAAAATATTACTTTGCTTCCTATGACTCTGATTCCATTTTGAAAGATGATATTAATAGAGCTAATAAAGCAAAACAGGAGAAAAATAAGAGTGAAAATCAGATTGTGGCAAAAGAATTTGAGCAACAAATGAAGCCTAATAATAAACCATCTAATGTTGCTTCTGAAATTAAACTGAAAAGTGCATGTTTATTTGCCACCAAATCTGATATTGATGAGCTAGATTCTAGCAAATCTGTTTGCTATGCTTTTGTGTGCAAAGAGGCATTATTTTCATTCGAGGACGTGCCTTCCTCTTTGCCCCCTCGCTGTCACTAACATTTTGCGGGGAGTTCACGATGTCTTCCCACAAGGCGTGCCACCGGATTACCACCTATTCGAGGATTGAGCATCAAATTGACTTAATTCGGTGCATCGCTACCCAACCGCGCACCATACCGTACCAATCCAGAGGAGACGAAGGAGATTATCGTCAAGTACAGGAGCTGCTCGACAAAGGTTATATCGCGAATCTCTTAGTCCTTGTGTTGTTCCTATTATACTAGTGCCTAAAAAGGATGGTACGTCGGCGTATGTGTGTTGATTGTAGAGGCATTAATAATATTACTATTCGTTATCATCATCCTATTCCTAGGCTAGATGATATGCTTGATGAATTAGTGGCTCTACAATATTCTCCAAAGTTGATTTGCGTAGTGGATACCATCAAATTCGTATGAAATTGGGAGATGAATGGAAAACAGCATTTAAAACTAAGTTTGGATTATATGAGTGGTTAGTCATGCCTTTTGGGTTAACTAATGCACCTAGTACTTTCATGAGATTAATGAGCGAAGTTTTACGTGCTTTCATTGGACGATTTGTGGTAGTTTACTTTGATGATATACTGATTTATAGCAAATCTTTGGAAGAACATTTGGAACATTTACGTGCTGTTTTTAATGCTCTCACGTGATGCACGTTTGTTTGGTAACCTTGGGAAGTGCACCTTTTGCACCGACCGAGTATCTTTTCTTGGCTATGTTGTTACTCCACAGGAATTGAAGTTGATAAAGCCAAGATTGAAGCTATTGAGAGTTGGCGCAGCCCAAAACGGTCACACAAGTGAGGAGTTTTCTTGGACTCGCTGGTTTCTATAGGCGTTTTGTGAGAGACTTTAGCACCATTGCTGCACCTCTCAATGAGCTTACAAAGAAGGATGTGCCTTTTGTTTGGGGTACCGCATGGGAAGAAGCCTTCACGGTATTGAAAGATAAGTTGACACATGCTCCTTTACTCCAACTTCTGACTTTAATAAGACTTTTGAGCTTGAATGTGATGCTAGTGGAATTGGATTAGGAGGTGTGTTATTACAAGATGGCAAACCTGTTGCATACTTTTCGAAAAATTGAGTGGGCCTAGTCTGAACTATTCTACTTATGACAAAGAATTATATGCTCTTGTTAGGACTTTAGAGACATGGCAACATTATTTATGGCCCAAAGAATTTGTTATACATTCTGATCATGAATCTTTGAAACATATTAAAAGTCAAGCTAAACTGAATCGTAGACATGCTAAATGGGTTGAATTCATTGAGACTTTCCCTTATGTCATTAAACACAAGAAGGGTAAAGAAAATGTTATTCTTGATGCTTTGTCTCGTCGATATACTATGCTTTCACAACTTGACTTCAAAATTTTTGGTTTGGAGACCATCAAAGATCAATATGTGCATGATGCTGATTTTAAAGATGTAATGCAGAATTGTAAAGAGGGAAGAACATGGAACAAGTTCGTTATTAATGATGGTTTTGTGTTCCGTGCTAACAAGCTATGCATTCCTGCTAGCTCTGTTCGTCTTTTGTTGTTGCAGGAGGCGCATGGAGGAGGATTAATGGGACACTTTGGCGTGAAGAAGACGGAGGATATACTTGCTACACATTTCTTTTGGCCAAAGATGAGGCGGGATGTTGAGCGTTTTGTTGCTCGCTGCACTACATGTCAAAAAGCTAAGTCACGACTCAATCCTCATGGTTTATATATGCCTTTGCACTGTGCCTAGTGTTCCTTGGGAGGATATATCTATGGACTTTGTTTTAGGTTTACCTCGAACAAAGAAGGGAGGATAGCATATTTGTTGTCGTGGATAGATTCTCGAAAATGGCACACTTTATACCATGTCATAAAAGCGATGATCTTTGTTAATGTTGCTGATTTGTTCTTTCGTGAAATTATTCGCTTGCATGGTGTGCCAAATACTATTGTTTCAGATCGTGATACTAAATTTCTTAGCCACTTTTGGAGATGTTTATGGGCTAAGTTGGGGACTAAACTGCTTTTTAGTACTACTTGTCACCCCAAACCGATGGACAAACTGAAGTAGTCAATATAACATTGTCTACTATGCTTAGGGCTGTTTTGAAGAATAATAAGAAAATGTGGGAAGAATGCTTGCCTCATATTGAATTTGCTTATAATCGTTCATTGCATTCTACTACTAAGATGTGCCCTTTTGAAATTGTGTATGGCTTCCTACCTCGTGCACCTATTGATTTGTTGCCTCTTCCATCTTGGAGAAGGTTAATTTTGATGCTAAAGAACGTGCTGAATTGATTTTAAAAGTGCATGAGATAACTAAGGAAAACATTGAGCGTATGAATGCTAAATATAAACTTGCTGGAGATAAGGGTAGAAAACATGTTGTCTTTGCACTGGAGATCTTGTTTGGTTACATTTGCGTAAGGATAGGTTTCTAATTTGCAAATCAAAGCTAATGCCACGTCTTGATGGTCCATTTAAGGTGTTAGAGAAAATAAATGATAATGCATATAAACTTGAGCTGCCTGCAGATTTTGGGGTTAGTCCCACTTTTAACATTGCAGATTTGAAGCCTTATTTGGGTGAGGAATATGAGCTTCCGTCGAGGACGACTTCATTTCAAGAAGGGAGGATGATGAGGACATCAATACCATTGTTACACCCACATCCCCTACTGCTACATATCTTGGACCAATTACTAGAGCTCGCAAGACGCCAATTAAATTATCGGTACTTTCGTTTCTTGGTAATGATTCTAATGTTCATGAGAATATGATGCTGCCTAAATTGGATACATTTGTTTTGCTTACAAATGAAGGCCCTAGCTTGGAGAAGGATGGACATTGGAGCAAGAACAAGCATGGAGATAATGCCATGCAAAGGGAACAAGAACGGAGTTACAAGTGATGATTTCAGGACTTTGAAGCCACCATAATGGGTGCATGAAGCCTTGGACGAAATATATAAGATGCTACTTCATAAATGTCGTCCCGAGGCTATTCTAGGTGCTGCGTCACCTTATTATTGGGCCAGGCCCATGTAATTTCGAAATACTTAAGTATAGGCTGTTTTAGAGTCCGTATGTGGGGAAACAAGAGTTAGGGTTGATTTGGGACCCCTCCACCAAGGGCCACGAAATTCCCCCTCTTCCTCCATATATACAGCCCTTAGGGCACCGTTTAGACCTTGGGTTTTGTTTAGATTAAAAGTTCGCCATAGCTGCAACCCGCGTGCCGTTTGTGTTCAACGACCGGACAAAGCGCCACAGAACCCCACCTTGATCAATAAAGCTTTCATCTTATATTCGCAATATCCAGATTGCAATCTCAGTTTCTTGCTTGTTCTTCGTTTGCTCGCAGGAAACAGGCCCTCGTGGTCAGTTGATCGTGCTCGGCGTGGTCAATAACCCTCGGAAGTTGGTTTAGCGATTGCTAAGGCGCCGACGTCTCGCGACGATCGTAGTCGGATCGTCAAGGTCGACTCCCACGTAAGCGATAGCCACCATCTCATCGAAACATCGGGACACCTTTGCCTCTATCGTTCGGCGTCAACATCACCACCGCTCATCTTGGCAAGGACTCATCATCGTCAAGGGACGGTAACCTCGACGACATCTTTGTCATCTCTCGCAATTGCATTGATAACCACATAGCCTTACTTTTGCGTTGCTTACCCATCGAGACTAGCCATTGAGTATTGCCGGCAACGTGACTTGTGCACCTTAGTGATCATACTCCATAGGATACATAGCATACCATAGTGGTGCATATCTTGAGATCAACTCGTGTGTCACAATGTTGTCATAGCATACACAATTGCTATCTTGGTTCGTGAAGTTTGCATAAGAAAAGAGCTCAAAAGTGAAAGAGCCACCCAAGCTTTTAAGCAAAGAGGAAAGATAAGCAAAGAGCTTATAAGCAAGAACCATAGCATCATACAACATTAAGATTGTCATATCCGATCATCTTGGATCATAGCACTGAAATATCATACATATAGCATACTTGGGATAGAGATCGTTGCATTTTTGCCTAATAGGTTGTGCACAAGTTCGCGTATCCGCCTTTTGTGCAATCGTGCTAGCGTCTCTCTAGTATTGTGCAACAAGAGCATTCTCGTGGTTTCCACATTTTGGCTCACTTTTGGTTTGCACAATCCCACTTATCTATTTGCGTGTGTGTTTCCGTGTACCACTACTTGCTTGGTCTACTTGTTACATTTGCGAATTTGCGAATCTTTTTCAACTTTATTGAGTCTCACTTACAATTGCATCAAATTTTGTGCCGCCATACTAACCGAGCTCCACCATAAGCTTTTATTTGTGTAGGTGTGAGAACCGACAAGAATCGGTACCAAGAGTGCTATTTCATTGTCCGCATTTGAGTGAACTTGATTCATTTTGAACATCGGTCAAAGGTACATTGGTATAAGTTCTTTTCCGTTCTACCAATCACATCTTGTTTGGAATGATGGATAGGCCAAGTTCTTCTACCAACCCACTCTTCATCGAGAAAGACGACGACATGTCCTCATACGTCACCAAGAACCACCTCTTTGGTGCACAACGAGCGTTGCACCAAGAACAACAAGCAATGAGCGACCGCATCGACAACCTCGCCACCGACTTGCGACTCTCCGAGCAACGTACAAGAGACTACTTCGACAACAAGTTCGAGGCTCACAAGGAAGAGAATGATGCAAGAATGGACGAGATTCGCGCGTTGATGAGAAAACGACATCATTCCACTTCTTCATCATCAAGACGGAGCCGCTCGAGTCGACATTCCGACGACACCTTCTACGACTCAAGTACACCGTCATCGAACACTCTTCGACGAGCCGCGCGCCAAGACCGTCATGCATCTCGCAACCCGCTACATGACAAGCATTCACAAGAGCAAGTTGATGATCAAGTTCCTCGTCCTCAATCAAACCAAGAGGCTTTTGCTCAAGCCCAAGAACGACAACGTCTTCGTCGCCAACAAGAGGAAGAAAGAGCACGTCGTCACCAAAGCGAACAAGGCGCCAAGGCTCAACGTCTTCAACAACAACAACGTGAAGCGCAAGCTCTTGAGGCGCATCTTGCCCTTCAAGAATCAAGTAGAGCCTTCGCCAACCGCAATCGCGAACGGCGCAATCAAGAGGAAGCCCTTCGAGAAGAAATCCAAGAGAGGAACTACCAACCTCATGTACAACGTCAAGTTCCTCAAGCTCCTCCACAAGCTCGTCAAGCTCCACCTCAACATCAAGTTCAACAAGAGCAAGTTGATCATGGTCTTCCTCCGCGCCAAGAGCAACATGAAGACGAGTACATTCCACGTCAAGGACGTCATCATCAACATCGCCAACAACACAATGAAGAGCAACGCTACGGCAAGCTAAAATTCACCATGCCAAAGTTCAATGGAAGCAATGACCCCGAAGACTACCTCTCATGGGCATTGAAGGTTGACAAAATCTTCCGTTTGCACAACTACGATGAAGCGAAGAAAATCGCTATGGCATCACTTGAGTTCCAAGATTATGTGCTCATATGGTGGGAACAAATCATTGAGTGACGACAAGCAACAGGTGAACCTCCAATCACCACTTGGGCTCAAATGAAGGATGTCATGCGAGCATGTTTTGTGCCAACCTACTACAACCGCGACCTCTTCAAGAAACTCCAACTACTCAAGCAAGGAACAAAGAGCGTTGAAGAATACTACAAGGAGATGGAGATAGCCATGATTCGAGCCAATGTCAAGGAAGATGATGAGCAAACTATGGCACGTTTCTTGAATGGACTCAATCATCCCATCAAGAAGATCGCCGACTTCCAACCATACTCAACCCTCATTGAGCTCGTGCATCAAGCTACAAAGGCGAACGCCAAGTGCAAGATGACTTCAACACGCCAAGTACTCACCCAAGACCTACGGCTTCCCCAACAATCAAGCTTCAACGACTCCTCCAACATCTACACCAACCAAGCTTCCTTCAAGAAACGACGACAAGTCAAGTTACAAGAAGACATCGACAAGTTCAAGTCGTCCTCCTCCTACTACAAGCAACCTCAAGCCGCGTGCTTCATCCTCTACTCCGACCGATGAGACCATCAAAACAAGCTCCTTCAAGTGTTTCACTTGCGGCGGCCGAGGCCACAAGTCATCTGAATTCACCAACAAGCGCACCATGATCCTCAACGAGCGATGGCACATATGACTCCATGAGTGAAGAGGAAATGGAAGCCCTTGAGCAAGTGGCCATGCACCGCAAGTGAATGAAGATGACGATGATCAAGTCTTTTGTGATGAGGATTCGAGCCCGCCTCGTTGTCTCCAAGGTCTTGACTCTTCAACATCAACAAGAAGAAGACCAACGATGCCACATCTTTCACACAAAAGCCGCATCAATGGACGGTCCATCAAGGTCATCATCGATGGAGGTAGTTGCCACAACTTGGCAAGTGAAGAACTATGCTCCAAGCTACAATTGGTCAAGAGGAAGCACCCACACCCTACAAGGTTCAATGGCTAAGTGACTCGTCACTATCTGAGTCGAGCATACGGTCCAAGTCTCCTTCAAAATTGGTGCTTATGAAGACACTTTGGAGTGTGATGTAGTCCCAATGACCGCTTGCCACCTCCTTCTTGGTCGACCATGGCAATTCATTGTGGTGTCATCCACAATGGGCGAACCAATCACTATAGCTTCAAGATGAAAGGGAAGGAGTATGTGCTACGACCTATGTCTCCTAGTCAAGTGATAGCCGACAAGCAAGCCACACATCATAGAGAAAAGAGAGAAAGTGATCCACCCAAAAGTGAGTGAGAGCCACAAGCCAAATTTGAGAGACTCTTAGCCTAGAGAGAAAAAACCTCATTCTATTTGCCACCAAAAGTGAGATGAGAGAAGTGTGTGAGCACCCATCGAGTGTGATGCACTTTGTCCTTGTGTGCAAGGATGGAGAACCAAAACTAACACCATTCACGAGCTACCTTTGGTGTTTCAATCTCTTTGCAGGAATTTCAAGATGTTTTCCCGATGAGCTACCTCGGGTCTACCTCCTCTTGAGGCATTGAGCATCGAATCGACCTCATCCCCGGGCGCCGCTACCAAACAAAGCTCCATACCGAGTCAATCCGGAAGAAACCAAGGAGATTCAACGGCAAGTACAACAACTCATCGACAACGGTCATGTACGTGAAAGCCTAAGCCCTTGTGCCGTTCCGGTTATTCTTGTGCCTAAGCCCGATGGAAGTTTCCGCTTGTGTTCCGATTGTAGACCTATCAATGCTATTACCGTTCGATATAGGCATCCCATTCCTCGCTTAGATGACATGCTTGATGAACTTAGTGGAGCCAACTTTTTCTCAAAAATTGATCTTAAAAGTGGCTATTATCAAATACGCATACAAGAGGGTGATGAATGGAAAACGGCTTTCAAAACCAAATTTGGTTTATATGAGTGGTTAGTGATGCCTATGGGTCTTTCGGAAGCTCCCGGTACTTTTGTGCGTCTTATGCATCATGTGCTTCGTCCTTATATTGGAGTCTTTGTTGTGGTTTACTTTGATGATATTCTTGTGTTTAGCAAAACCATGAAAGAGCACATCAATCATGTAAAATCTGTGTTGCAAACTCTTCGCAAGGAAAGCCTTTATGCAAACTTGAAAAAATGCACTTTTGGAGTCGACAAAGTGGTTTTCTTGGGTTTTGTTGTTTCCTCAAAGGGTGTCCATGTTGATGAATCTAAAATTGAAGCAATCAAAACTTGGCCCCAACCCACCAATTTGCAACAAGTGCGAAGTTTTCTTGGTCTTGCGGGTTTCTATCGTCGCTTTGTGAAAGATTTTAGCACAATTGCCGCTCCTTTGCATGCTTTGAGCAAGAAGAATACTCCCTTTGTTTGGGGAACTTTGCAATCAACCGCTTTTGATGAGCTCAAGTCTTTGCTTACTCATGCTCCGATTCTTGCTTTGCCCAATTTTGACAAAACTTTTGAGGTTCATTGTGATGCAAGTGGTACTGGAATTGGCGGAGTTTTGATGCAAGAAAAACGAGCCATTGCTTATTTTAGTGAAAAACTCTCCGGTGCTCAACTTAATTATCCCATCTATGACAAAGAATTGTATGCTTTAGTGCGTGTGCTACATGTTTGGGAACATTACCTTAGACCGCATGAGTTTGTCATCCATACCGATCATGAAACGCTTAAGTACCTCAAAGGTCAAACTAAATTGAACAAGCGTCATGCCAAATGGAGTGAATTCATTGAATCTTTTCCTTATGTGATCAAGTACATTAAGGGTAAAGAGAATGTAGTTGCCGACGCGCTTTCACGCATAAACATGCTTGTCACTCAACTTGAGTTGAATGTTATTGGTTTTGAGCATATAAAAGACTTGTATGAGCATGATCCATCTTTTGCTTCTCCTTATGCTAAGTGTTTGACGACACGTCTTGGGAACAATATTACATCAAGGATGGTTACCTTATGAGAGCTAACAAACTTTGCATTCCGAGTCTTCTCTTCGTTTGCTCCTTTTGCAAGAGGCTCATGGAGGCGGCCTCATGGGACACTTTGGACGCGACAAGACATTCGCCGCACTCTCCAACAACTACTTTTGGCCCAAGATGTTCATGACGTCTCACGCTTCACCAACCGATGCTACACATGTCGCAAAGCTAAGTCTAAAGCTCAATCTCATGGTCTTTACATGCCTCTTCCTATTCCATATCAACCATGGGAAGACATTAGTATGGATTTTGTACTTGGTTTGCCTAGGACTCAAAATGGCAAGGATTCCATCTTTGTTGTTGTGGATAGATTTTCTAAAATGGCACATTTCATTCCTTGCAACAAGATAGACGATGCTTCACATGTTGCAAATCTCTTTTGTAGGGAAATCTTGCGACTCCATGGCGTACCAAAGACAATCGTCTCCGATCGTGACGTCAAGTTCTTGAGTTACTTTTGGAAGACCCTATGTGCCAAGCTCGGAATCAAGGTCTTGTTCTCCTCGGCATACCATCCTCAAACCGACGGCCAAACGGAGGTGACGAACCGCACACTATCCACTCTACTTCGTGTCTTGATCAAGAAGAACATCAAGGAGTGGGAAGCATGTCTACCCATCGCCGAGTACGCCTACAATCGTGCAAGACATTCAACTACCGCAAGTCCCCTCGAGGTCGTCTCACGGTTTCAACCCGTTGTCCCCATTGGACATTCTACCACTTCCTCTCCAAGAGCGCACCAACATGGATGCAAGTGAGCGAGCAAGATACATCAAGAAGATGCACGAAGATACAAGGCACACCATCGGCGCCAAGTACAACGCCAAGCAAACAAGCTCAACGCCAACAAGCAACCCATCGTCTTCAACATTGGTGATCTAGTATGGCTACACCTTCGCAAGGACCGCTTCCCCAAAGAACGCAAGTCAAACTTCTCCTCGAGCCGATGGACCTTTCAAGGTACTAGCACGCTACAACGACAACGCTTACAAGATCGACATACCTCGCGACAAGTACAACGTGAGCGACATCTTCAACGTCAAGGACCTCGCACCTTTCCATGGAGATGAAGCTTTTGATCCGAGGTCGGATCTCTCCCAAGGGGGAGATGATGCGGAGCATCCCACGATCATCCCGATGCATCCACAACCGCCTCATCAAGAGCCAAGAGGACCCATGACTAGAGCACGAGCTCGAGCTCTCGAGACCGAGGTGACTTCTCTCCTTAGTGAAATATCATATGACCCTCTCGAGACATGGCTACTACCTCAATCCGAATGTTGTGCATGCTTAGGTACCAAGGAACCAACCTAGGAGAAGCTGCAGCCCAAGATGGACACCAAGAGCAAGAGGAGGAGCTGCAGAGTCCAGAGGGAGCGGTACTACCGCTCAAGCCAAGCGGTACTACCGCCCAACGAGCGGTACTACCGCTCAAGCCAAGCGGTACTACCGCTGAGCCGAGCCAAGCGGTACTACCGCTCTCCATCCGGCCTACTTCCGCAAAACCCGACACACTCTAGGAATCGAGCAGCGTCAGAGCGGTACTACCGCCCAAGCGGTACTATCACGAAAGCGGTACTACCGCACGGAGAACAGTACTACCGCCCTGCCTGTGTGTAACGCGTTTGGGCGAGGCCCATGTACTCGCTTTCGCCCCAACTTACCCCTTGGAGGTCCTAGACTATAAATAGACCTTCCCTCATCCTTTCTAGGGTTAGCTTTGGATTTGCTCATATTTTGTGTGAGAGCCTTTGCTCATCCACTTGGCTACTTCTCCTTCGAGATCAGGACCTCTACGGAGAAGATCCCCCAAGCGGATTCAAGACCCCCTCCTAGGGTGGACCCCTCAAGACCTCCTCTCGGAGAAGAACGGCTACCCTTGTATCCTACCCTTTGTTGTCCTTGAATCTTGTGCCACTCTATGTGTTTGATAATCTAGCACTTGTGTGATCGTTTTCTTGTCGGTTGAGTGATCTCTCTCTCGTTCTCCCCGTGTTTTCCCTCGTGTTCTTCCGCTCGTTCTTCGTGTTCCTCGTAGGGATTCTCTCCAAGCGTGAAAGATCGTCAACCTAGGGTTCTGCCCTACATCAATTGGTACACCAATACCTCCATATTTGTTGATTGTGCTCACACATGTCATGCTCGATGGACATATCATACTCACCACAAGTTTGCACCCTATGCATGGATTGACTCACATCATGATTGCCTTGTTGCTTCTTGTATTCCCATGTCATCCATGATATATGAGCTTGTGAATTTTCTTAGCAAATTTGTTGTGATCTTTCTTGATGGCATATTCATACATCGTGATCATATTGCCTATCATCAATTGCATGATAACATAATCATATTGAGCATCCATTGCCATATTCATGCTATTGATAAACCGTCTCACTATGACATCATTTTGCACCGTGGTTGCATTGCTCATACTCATAACACAATTGTGTGCACAATGAATGCTTTTGCTCCCACTAATGCTTTACATCTCATTCCATATCATCTTGCTAAGCTTCATGTGCTTTGTCATGAACAATCTTACCATACGGACTCTTTCTTACATGATGGACACTTTGTGTGCGCTAACCATTGTATTTCCAAGTGTTGCTTGTGTTTGCTCTTTTGCATGTCTATCACTCCAGCGACACCTTGGACTACTTGGATTGCGCCATGTCTTCCACCGTCCAACTACAAGTTCGTCTCGACAACCGTTTCCATGGTGATGAGGATCATGATCCGAGGCGGATCTTTCCCAAGGGAGGGAGATGATGCGGAGCATCCTATGGACATCACCATGTCAAGAGTCCGTTCGGCGAGTGACACGCGCGACATCTACTTCACATACACAAAGGTGAATCATCTCCTTTACACGTGCTCACTTGACCCCTTCGAGGATGGTATACTACTTGACACTCCACTCGTGTGCTCGCATAGGTATTGTCGAACACTAAGGACGACGAGGAGGAGTGCAAGCGCCAAGGAACAACTACACCATCCGCGAGGGAAGCCCGGAAGTGAAGACGGAAGAAGACCCAGACGAGCGGTATTAGCGCCCCGAAGCAAGATACTACGCTAACCAGCGGTACTACCGCCCCATTGCCGCTCGCCACTACCGCTCAACCCGACAAGTACTAGTGTTCGCACGATCCGGGCCCGGTACTACCGCTCAGCCCAAGCGGCACTACCGCTTGAGCGGTACTCACCGCCTTTGCCCGTACTACCGCCTGCTTGCATCGCAGAGTCGGGCGAGGCCCATGTATCCCTCCTCACTTACCCCTTCGTGGACATATGCTATATAAACTCCCCCACCTCCTCCTAGCTAGGGTTAGCTTAGGTTTAGCTCATGTTTGTGTGAGAGCCTTTGCTCATCCACTTGGCTACTTCTCCTCGGAGCTCAGGACCTCTTCGGAGAAGATCCCCCAAGCGGATTCAAGACCCCCTTCTAGGGTGGACCCCATCAAGACCTCCTCTCGGAGAAGAACGGCTACCGTTTGTATCGTCCTTTGTTGACCTTGAATCATGTATCTCCCTTTGTGTTCATCGATCTAGCCCTTGTGTGATTGATCTCTTGTCGGTTGAGTGAATTCTCTCTCGTTTTCCCCGTGTTTTCCCTCTTGTTCTTCCGCGTGTTCTTCATGATTCACCGTAGGATCCGCTCCAACGTGAAAGATCGCCCACGTAGGGTTCCGCCCTACATCAGTGTTACTGCCTTGTTTTAATTGTTCAAATTTGCGAAGCAATTCACGACGATAGTAAGGAGGAAAAAATTGTTGTCTCATTACAGCTTTCAAAACTTTCCAAGTTGTGGGTTGGTTATCAATGTTTTTCTTACAATGTACACTCCACCAAATGAAGCAAAACCGTAAATGCTCTAGTGGTAGCTCGTACTCTCTCAAGTTCAGAAAAATCATGGTGACTAAAAACTTCTTCTAATTCAAGCTCCCAAGCTAGATAAATAGCAGGATTAAATCTACCTCAAATGATGGTAAAGACATACCCGACCATATGCTTGTGTGTGTTGTCCCAACTCTCGTGATGATGAAGATGTATCCGTCGTCCAAGAACTTCTATCTCGGAACCTGTCATGATTAGTAGAAACAAGAAACAAAATTCGAGAATAATGTTCCTATGAACTACTAGGATGTGGTTGTAAAGTGCTCACAAGAAAGCAAATATCAATATCTTACAAGTTCTTACCATGCGGCGGTGGTGACAGCAACCAGCGGTGTCAAGTAACTCAAGATTGTGTAAAGCGATTGCCGGGGACGACATTATACATGGTGTAGAAATATGTGGAGCTGGGTTGGCTATATATGGTAGCAAAAATTAGCAATAATCAATTCATAGATGCAATGTTGAATAAGCGCTCAACGACGGTCTTGTCTTTGGTCCTAGGCTAGACCAGACTAGAGACGCGAGCCTAGAACACTAATGAGGTCAAGGCGTAGCACAACTAGCATCAATGAAGGATAATAAGTAGCTCTGGACAGCAAGATATAAGTGAAGATCGCAACGGCGGTAAAGATAATGATGAAGAACAAGCGCCAAGCAGGATATACAACAACTCTCTCCAATTTTCCTCTTGAAAAGTTTGAGCCAATTTTGTGATAACTTTTTAAAAGAATGCTACTAACTCAAGCTTTCCAATTCAAAAAGAATCACTCAATTCCGAGTTGATATGAGGAGTGAAAAAATTCTAAAACTGGTTTGAAAAACTGGAATAAGCTGTGTTCACGAACTTCGGAGGGCAAAAAGACCTATTTAGGAGCCGATTTTGAGGTGCCAGATATTGAACTAGCTTCTGCAACTATTTAGATGCGGCTCATCTCTAGCTTTAATTTGAGTACTCGCGGAGCCAAAACGGACTTCGTATGAGGAAGTTATGCCTGTTTTACTGAACAGTGCACAAAACAGATTCCAATCCGAATTCAGCTACGAGATTGAGTCTAGATAGATCCGAACTTTGTTTTTTTTTCTCTCTTTTTTTTCTCACACTTATTTTTTCCTTTTTCTTTCTCTCTTTTTTTTCTCTGACTTTTTTTTTACTTTTTTTCTCTTTTTCTCTCCCTCTTTCCAAACAAACTAGATAAGATGCAGATTGGATCAAGTGAAGATGTGAACGATCTCAACTATGGTTATGACAATGAGCGGTGGATAGCACGTGGTGGAAATTGATGGATGGATGGTGGTCAGCGGAAGGATAACGATGCAGCGGCGTGACTAATGTGAACAGAACTCGAAACTCTAAACAAACTAGACACTAAGACCAGCAACTCGACACGACGATGCAACCGATAATTAAATAATGCAAACAATGAAAAGAAAACTGCAAAGGCTCGATGGCTTGGACAAAGGATGAATAGATCTAACTTTTTTGTGGCTTTTTCTTGGACAATAGGTAAGAAAATAAATCTAATCTAGGGATAATTGGAAATTCTCACCGAGCAACCTGAAAACCGATACCACTTGATAGAGGCGAGGGTGTCCCGATCTTCGATGAGATGATAACTATCGATTTGGTGGAGACGACTTTGACGATCCGACTACAAGCGTGCACGACGTTGCGCCTTAGCAATCGCTAAACCAACTCCGAAGGTTATTGACTACGCGGAGCACAATCAAACGACCACGAAGGTCTATTCCTGCAAGCAATCGAAGAACAAGCAAGAATATGATAAGGCAATCTGAATATTGCGAGTATATATGAAGTATTGATAAAGGTGGGGATCCGTAAGCGGTCTTGGTCTGGTCGTTGGACACAAACGAAGTACACGAAGTTGCAATGGCTAACTTTTAACTAAACAAACCCCAAGGAAAAAGCTACTAGATGGATCTACTTATATAGGAGCAAGGGGTGGCGGCCAAGGAGGTGGGAGGACGTCCCAAGGCAGCCTAAAACTAACCCTAGGTCGTACAAGGCCAATGGGCCCAAGTGGAGGTGACGTAACACCTTTGGACTTGTAGTTTGACTCGGATTCTGCTGCAGCATCAGATTGTTTCGTCCATAACTCAACGCTCCGGATGGATTTTAAGGTGATTCCAATTGGGTTGGAAAATGCACGAAATCTATTTTCCAACAAAAAAAGAATCAACCAATTTGGAGTCCGTATGAAAAAGTTATTGACGTTTTGAGTCAGGTATGTCATGCAGTCCGAATCTGAGTCCGAACGTGAGAGACTTGGACTCTATCTTCTCTTGGGCCAAAAGTGACGTGAGAGAACTTTTTGAACAGCAGGTAAACATCTCTTTCTCCCTTATCTTCATATGTGGATTGTACAAATGTCCCATACATCTGCAATTAGACATGGCACAAAAGTTTGTGAAGTATTTTTGTCCTGGATGACATAAATAAATTATTGCATAGTTTGCATTAGAAATCACCTTACAAATATACATGTATGCAATATTTTTGGTCGTATCCAAGGTAATCATGTCCTCATCAACTTGGCAAGTGAAGAACTATGTTCCAAACTTCATTTGGTCAAGAGGAAGCACCCGCACCCCTACAAGGTTCAATGGCTAAGTGACTCCGGCACTATACGAGTCGAGCATACGGTCCAAGTCTCCTTCAAAATTGGTGCTTATGAATACACGTTGGAGTGTGATGTGGTCCCAATGACCGTTTGCCACCTACTTCTAGGTCGACCATGGCAATTCGACCGTGGTGTCATCCACAATGGGCGCACCAATCACTATAGCTTCAAGATGAAAGGGAAGGAATATGTGTTACGACCTATGTCTCCTAGTCAAGTGATAGCCGACAAGCAAGCCACCCATCATAGAGACAAGAGTGAGAAAGTGATCCACCAAAAAGTGAGTGCGAGCCACAAGCCAAACTTGAGCGCCTCTTCGCCTAGAGAGAAAAACCTCATCCTATTTGCCACCAAAAGTGAGATGAGAGAAGTGTGTGAGAACCCATCTAGTGCGATGCACTTTGTCCTTGTGTGCAAGGATGGAGACCCAACAACTAACACCACTCATGAGCTACCTTTAGTGTTTAAATCTCTTTTGCAGGAATTCCAAGATATTTTCCCCGATGAGCTACCTCCGGGACTACCTCCTCTTAGAGGCATTGAGCATCGAATCGACCTCATCCCCGGAGCGCCTCTACCAAACAAAGCTCCATACCGAGTCAATCCCGAAGAAACCAAGGAGATTCAACGGTGATGCGGAGCATCCTACTGTCATCACCATGTCAAGAGTCCGTTTGGCAAGTGACACGTGCGACCTCTTCTTCACATACACAAAGGTGAATCTTCTCCTTTACACGTGCTCACTTGACCCCTTCGAGGATGGTATACTACTTGACACTTCCCCCGTATGCATGCATAGGTATTGTCGGAGCTTCTCGGATGTCAAGGAGGAGTGCAAGCGCCAAGGAACGACTACACCATCCGCGAGGGAAACCTGGAAGCGACGACGGAAGAAGAGCCACTACTACAGCCCCGGACATCCGGCCACGGCCGGACATCCGCCACAGCCGGACATCCGGCGCCCTTCACAACAGCCGCAACCCCGCCAGAAGACTACAGGGCGGACATCCGCCCCAGCCCCGGACATCCGGACTCCCACGAAGCCGGATATCCGCCACTCGCCCGAAATCCGGCGCCCGCACCAATCGGCAGATCCAGCCGCGCCAGCCGGACATCCGACCGGCTAGCCGGACATCCGGCGTCTCGAAAGCCGGACATTCGCCCGACGCCGGACATCCGGCCTCCCCACTGCGTCAGTATGCATCCGGCCGAGGCCCTTGTACCCCTCGCCCCTAGACTATATATACTCCTTCCCTTCCTCTTTCGAGGGTTAGCTTTGGATTAGCTCATATTTTGGTGTGAGAGCCTTTGCTCATCCACTTGGCTACTTCTCCTCGGAGATCAGGACCTACGGAGAAGATCCCCAAGCGGATTCAAGACCCCTACTAGGGTGGACCCCATCAAGACCTCCTCTCGGAGAAGAACGGCTACTCGTGTATCCTTACCTTTGTTGTCCTTGAATATTGTGCCACTCTATGTGATCGATAATCTAGCACTTGTGTGATTGACCTCTTGTCGGTTGAGTGATCTCTCTCTCGTTTTCCCCGTGTCTTCCCTCTTGTTCTTCCGCGTGTTCTTCGTGATTCACCGTAGGATCCGCTCCAACGTGAAAGATCGTCCACGTAGGGTTCTGCCCTACATCATCTATGGTATCATGAGCCACGTTGATCACGTTTTTGGAGCCCCTACCCCGTGTTTTCTAGCTTGATTTTGTTGATTTCGTCCTAAATCCGAAAATCCCCACCAAAAATAGCCCCAAATTTCTTTTTGTGATTTGTTAGTTTTGATGATGTTTTGTTGATTTTGATCCATGGATTTGCTTGGTTTGGAGTGGATCTAGCATTTCCCCAAGTTTCCCCATTTTCCATCCACGAAATCTCTCCAATTTTGACCTTGAAATCATCAATTTCCGCCCCCAATTCGAAAATTTCCGCCCCAAACGAGATCTGGAACCGTCGGGCGGACATCCGGCCTCGGGCGGACATCCAGCCATCCGCGGACATCCGGGCCCCAAGCCGGACATCCGGGCCCTGGAGCACCAAATCTGCTCGGTTCTGGACATACACCCCCGGAAATCCGGGCTCCACCCCGGACATCCGACCCCTGGGATTTCAGTTTTTTTTCGTTTCACCGTTTTGTCCATAACTAATTCATTCGGAGTCCGATTTTGACGTTCTTTAGCTCGTTTTGAAGCTATTAACATCCCCCTTCCCATAAAAATACCACCAACACAATTTGACTCCATCAAAATTTTGAAAATTTGGCAAGTTTGCCTAGGCCTTCCACCATATCATCCGTGATGAGGACATCAATACCATTGTTACACCCACAGTCCCTACTGCTACATATACTGGACCAATTACTAGAGCTCGCGCACGCCAATTAAATTATCAGGTACTTTCGTTTCTTGGTAATGATTCTAATGTTCATGAGAATATGATGCTGCCTAAATTGGATACATTTGTTTTGCTTACAAATGAAGGCCCTAGCTTGGAGAAGGATGGACATTGGAGCAAGAACAAGCATGGAGATAATGCCATGCGCAAGGGGAGCAAGAACGGAGTTACAAGTGATGATTTCAGGACTTTGAAGCCACCATAATGGGTGCATGAAGCCTTGGACGAAATATACAAGATGCTACTTCATAAATGTCGTCCCGAGGCTATTCTAGGTGCTCGTCACCTTATTAGTGGGCCAGGCCCATGTAATTTCGAAATACTTAAGTATAGGCTGTTTTAGAGTCCGTATGTGGGGAAACAAGAGTTAGGGTTGATTGGACCCCTCCACCAAGGGCCACGAAATTCCCCTCTTCCTCCATATATACAGCCCTTAGGGCACCGTTTAGACCTTGGGTTTTGTTTAGATTAAAAGTTCGCCATAGCTGCAACTTCGCGTGCCGTTTGTGTTCAACGACTGGACAAAGGCGCCACAGAACCCCACCTTGATCAATAAAGCTTTCATCTTATATTCGCAATATCCAGATTGCAATCTCAGTTTCTTGCTTGTTCTTCGTTTGCTCGCAGGAAACAGGCCCTCGTGGTCAGGTTGATCGTGCTCCGGCGTGGTCAATAACCCTCGGAAGTTGGTTAAGCGATTGCTAAGGCGCGACGTCTCGCACGATCGTAGTCGGATCGTCAAGGTCGACTCCCACAGAAACGATAGCCACCATCTCATCGAAACATCGGGACACCTTTGCCTCTATCAATCCGCATAGCCACCACCGACTTCCGCAACCTAACCCATTTTGTTCCCCATAGCATTAGTGGTTGCTTGAGTAGTGATTCGAGTCTCCTAAAGTGCTTCGGCTTGATGCGGAGCATCCCACGTTCATCCCCATGTACACTCCATGTACTCTCCAAGCCCCAAGGCTACATAAGATGAGACCTCGACTACACGCCATCGGACCTAAGGTGAACTCGCTCCTTTTCGAATCTTCCCTTTCCGCATGTAAGACATGGATGCTACTTCCAGCGCGGACCTTGTGCATACTCAGGTACACCCGAGGAGATCATGGAGAGCCCAAGGACCAAGGCCAAGCGTGCGCGGGAGCGAGGGAAGGATAAGGAAGAAAGGGACCAGACAGCCGGACATCGGCCCTTGGCCGGACATCCGCCCTTCCAAAGAAGCCGGACATCCGGCCTCGGCCGGACATCCGCCTCAGCCGGACATCCGCCCCATCACAGCAACCCGCAGCTACAGGACTGGACATCCGGCCCCAGCCCCGGACATCCGGCTCTTCGGAAGCCCGGATATCCGCCCTTCGCCCGAAATCCGGCCGCTCCATCACCGATTGCGCTTGAAGACCCGCCAGCCGGACATCCGCCCCCTAGCCGGACATCCGGCGTCTCGAAAGCCGGACATCCGCCCCTAGCCGGACATCCGGCGTCTCGAAAGCCGGACATCCGCCCGACGCCGGACATCCGGCCTCCCCTCTCTGCAAGATGCATCCGGACTTGTCCTTGTACCCTTCGCCCCTAGACTATATATACTTGATCCCTTCCTCTTTTTAGGGTTAGCGTTGATTTAGCTCATTAGATAGAGTCATCATCCATACCGGATCTACTCCACGAGAGAGACCGCGGCCCCTCTTCGGAGACGATCCACCTTGGATTCAAGACCTCCCTTTGCGGAGAAGACCATCCTCAAGACCTCCTCACGGAGAAGAACGACTACTCGTGTATCCTTACCTTTGTTTATCTCGAATCTTGTACCACTCTATGCATTCGATAATCTAGCACTTGTGTGATTGGTTTCTTGTCGGTTGAGTGATCTCTCTCTCGTTTTCCCTGTGTTTTCCCTCGTGTTCTTCCGCGTGTTCTTCGTGATTCACCGTAGGATCCGCTCCAACGTGAAAGATCGCCCACGTAGGGTTCCGCCCTACATCACGGCTACTTAGGGACGATTGCTTCTTCATCAACCACCACCACCACTTCCGCATAGGCGTGCCCACCATACACTTCAACCACCCCCAACTTAACCCAATAGTTGTTTGAGCTTGTTTGAGTTGTGGCTTGTGTCTCCTAAGGTGTTTCGGCTACTTAGGGACGGCAACTTCAACTCCGACACGTGTATAGCCCATCATTCCACTTCCGCATTGCCAAGTGCAAACCACCACCGCATTCCCGCTACCACCATTTTGACATTTGACGTTTGAGATTTTGAGTTCGCGGTTTTCCGTTTCCTAAGATGTTTCGCCACTTAGGACGAGTCTCCATCATCTTGGTATCTACAACAAGAACACCGCTACTCATCATCGCCGGACGGTAACCTCCATATCATCTTGGTATCGTGGTATCCCTCCATTGTATATTCCCCTTGCCATTGCATTGTTAACCCCTAGCCTTACTTTTGCGTTATTTGCCTATCGAGACTAGCCATTTGAGTATTGCCGCAGCGTTACTTGTGCACATTAGTGATCATACCTTCCATTACATACCATACCATATCATATTGGTATCATATCATCCATTGTGTCTCAAGTTTGTTCCCGCATATACACAATTGCTATCTTGGTTTGTGCATTGTGCAAAGTGGCCATAGAAAAAAAAGGAGAATAAGCTTTTAAGCAAAAGAGAAATAGCAAAGAGCTTGTAAGCAATAGCCATAGCATCCAAATATATCATATGGTATCATACTTGATCATCTTGGATCATTGTGAGAGAAACACCGGGAACCATACATACATAGCATACTTGGGATAGAAAGTTTATCCATTTTGCATCTTATAGGTTGTGCACAAGTGTCGTATCCGCCTATTGAGCAATCGTGCTAGCGTCTCTCTTGAGTTGTGCAACACGAGCGTTTTGGTGGATTCCACATTTTGAGCTCATTCCTTGGTTGCACGGCCCCATTTATCTATTCGTGTGTGTGTTTCCGTGTGCCACATATTGCTATTGGTCTACTTGTTTCGCTTGCGAATTTGTGAATCTCTTTCAACATTATTGACTCTTGCTAACATTTTGCATTAAATTTTTGTGCCACTATCCTCACCGAGCTCCTCCATAAGCTTTACTTGTGTAGGTGTGAGAACCGACAAGGATTGGTACCAATAGTGCTATTTCATTGTCCGCATTTGAGTGAACTTGATTCATTTTCAACATCGGTCAAGGTACATTGGTATAAGTTCTTCTCTTTCTCCCACTCATATTTGCTCGAGTCTTGTGATGGATAGGCAAGGCATTTCATCTTCGGTCTACAACAACAACGACGGGTTCAATGCCATGGAAAACATCTACGATGCCAAGATGCAAGCTAAAATAGAGGAGATCAAATCCCTCATCAAGTCCTACAAGCGATCTTCCTCATCTTCGAGAAGACGCTCAAGAGCACATCCTTTGAGCGTCCATCTCCAAAGAACATCACATCGGCATCGACACCATCATCAACAAGAACGTGAAGGTCAAGAGCTCAACACCAACAACCGCTCAACGACTTCACCATCTCCTTGGCATCTTCGCCAAGCGACTTCAAGGCATCTTCGCCCGGATATTCGCACCTTCGCCAACAAGCACCCCAAGACTACGCTCAAGAGAAGCTCCCCAAGCTCAAGTCCGCGACTTCCACGAGCTACTACAACCTCGACATCGACCATGCGATTCCTTTCTATGGGACTCAAGAACCCGAGGAGTACCTCGAGTGGGAAGGTTTGATGGACGACTACCTCAAGCTACATCACGTTCCTCCCGAAGATCAAGTGAAGTGCGCCACAAGAAACTTCCACGACTACGCCTCGACATGGTGGCTTGACACACCTTCGGAGTGCTACGAGATGAGTTGGCCCAAGATGAAGAGAGCTTTGCGGCGAGAGTTCGTGCCTCCAACCTACACGGAACAACTTCGACGCCAATTGGAGAACACCACCCAAGGATCCAAGTCCATCGACAAGTACTTCAAGGAGATGAAGATTGCCTTGCGACGAGCCGGCGTGGACGACCCCATTTCGATGAAGTTCCACTTCATGATGGGATTGCACAACGACATCTCCAAGACCATCTTCCTCGAGAACTACAAGTCCATTGACGACTACTACATTGGTGCTCTCAAGGCGGACCAAGAATTCATGAAGGCCAAGGCTTCTCCACCCCAAGCATACTTCGCGGCGACCAAGCTCTACGACAAGCATGAGGCTAGTACCACCATGATGTCCAAGCCCGACAAGCTCCAAGACGATGCTCCCAAGTACAACTTCACCGCCATCCCTCTTTGTGGCATTGATGATGCCGAGTCTACCTTGACTCTTTTTCAAGATGGTGCGGCGACAAGTACAACTACGGAGACCTTCAAGGACCAAGCTTTGGAGGCAAGCGACAAGGTGGCGAGCAAGGATGATGCTTCCATCTTAGGAGGCGAGAGTGATGTTGTGCCATCTTCGGCCTTCATCCACGACGAGAGCGATGTTGTGCCATCTTGGCCTTCATCCACGACGACGACTACGAGACGGTTGAGCATGGGATTTTCCCTTCGACCACGGCGACGTCCGATGACTTGAATGACTTGAGCCACCATATTGAGAGTGAGAGTGACTTCACCACTAGCCCCATATATGTGTTGCCCCAATTCCCATGTGAGGAGAGCCACAACCCCCACCACTTGAGTGAGATGAGTGACTCCACCATACGTGAGTTTGAGTGCACCTATTTTGAGGGAGTGAGTGAACCACCACATAGAGAGAGTGAGATAGTTGATAGGTCTAGTGAGGCCATTTGCATTTCTAACAACTTGACCTCTACCTCTATTGTGTCTTCTCATTTGGTGCTAGGTCCCATTTATGATGACGCCGCCGATCCTCGCCGACTCCGTCCTCCCTTTGGACAAGACGATGGCCATGGTGGAATATGATGCACCCCCCACATGGTTCCATCAAGATGAAGATGACCACCATTTGGTCTTTCCCACCTCACCTACACCACTTGAGTGGAATGACAAAGGTAACATAGGTGACGGTGATGCTCTAGTCCCACTAGTGGACATTCTTGACATTGATTGCTTGCATGATGTTGTTCACCCTATTGACATGCTTCATTCTAGTATGATTTCCCCATGTAATGATTTACCCATTTATGATGAATATGATGATTCTCATGTGGAGTCTATTAGTTGCGATGCTATGTTACATAGGATTTCTTGTGACAATTCTTTTGGTCACATCATGTTTGCTAATCCGCTTGACTTGTCATATGCTATGCATGAGATCCATCATATGTCTTATTTGCAATCTCTTCATAGTGACTATGCATATGCCATTAAAATAAACCCAATTTGCACATATGGCATAGATGACAAGCCCATGGTTATTGGCATTTGTTTTTCTTGTGATGATATTGATATGCTCCCTTTGCATCCTTTATCTCATATGCCATGCCATGCCCTCCTAGCTTCGGATATGCATTGTTTTGGATGTTGTCCATTTTCTCCATGTGATGTTTCCGCTATTGCTCATGAGGAGGCCCCCATAGTTTCCTCATACATGTTAGGAGAATTTGATCCATCCCATTCATTGCATGATCCCCATACTTGTGTGCACCACATGCTCCCCATGAATGAAAATGCTATCGATGCGCCATATACTTGCATTCTCAATTTGTGTCCCCATCGTGTCATACATAATAACTATTCTTTCATGATGGATGACATGTTCTTATACCATGCATCAAATTTCTTTGAGCGATGCTTATCTTGTGCTAACACTCACTTGCACATACACATCATAATGGATGATGTGTACATTTACCACGCGCACAATTTCTTTGGTTTGTGTCTCTTTTGCGTAGGTACCCATGAATACTTGTCGACCTCGCAATCCCACGAGTTGACACAACGAGCTCTAGAGAGCAATGATGACTTGGGATGCCATGGATTGCCTTTCCCACCGCTCACTTCGCGCAAACAGTTCGCGCATCTCATTTACGTGGCCCTCACATGGTTATGGGTTGTTGTTCATTACATATCATATGCCCATCTTGCCATGTTCACTTTGCATGATATGCTCATTCTGATGAGGACATCAATACCATTGTTACACCCACAGCCCCTGCTGCTATACATACTGGACCAATTACTAGAGCTCGCAAGACGCCAATTGAATTATCGGTACTTTCGTTTCTTGGTAACGATTCCAATGTTCATGAGAATATGATGCTGCCTAAATTGGATACATTTGTTTTGCTCACAAATGAAGGGCCTACCATGGACAAGAAAGATGAACCTTGGAGCAAGTTCAAGCATGGAGATGTTGGCATGCAAGGGGAACAAGAACGGAGTTACAAGTGATGATTCAGGACTTTGAAGCCACCCTAATGAGTGCATGAGGCCTTGGACGAAATATACAAGATGCCACTTCATAATATTCGTCCATAGGCTATTCTAGGTGCTGCGTCACCTTATTATTGGGTCAGCTCATGTAATTTCGAAATACTTAAGTATAGGCTGTTTTAGAGTCCGTATGTGTGGGGAAACAAGAGTTAGGGTTGATTTGGACCCCTCCACCAAGGGCCACGAAATTCCTCCTCTTCCTCCATATATACAGCCCTTAGGGCACCGTTTAGACCTTGGGTTTTGTTTAGATTAAAAGTTCGCCATAGCTGCAACCGCGTTTCGTTTGTGTTCAACGACTGCAGACAAGGCGCCACAGAACCCCACCTTGATCAATAAAGCTTTCATCTTATATTCGCAATATCCAGATTGCAATCTCAGTTTCTTGCTTGTTCTTCGCTTGCTCGCAGGAAAGCAGACCCTCGTGGTCGTTGATCGTGCTCCGGCGTGGTCAATAACCTCTCGGAGTTGGTTTAGCGATTGCTAAGGCGCGACGTCCACGCACGTTCGTAGTCGGATCGTCAAAGTCGACTTCCTCCAAAGCGAAAACCAACATCTCATCGAAAGACGGGACACCTTTGCCTCTATCACATTCCTATACCTTTGACAAGCATTTGTGACCCATGCTTTGCATTACACATGATGATTGATTCTCGTACTTGTATGTGTATTTGCAAGCTTGGTGGAGATATTGCTTGTTATTGCCATGTTTCTTTTGTGCACCATTCCTATGATGATACTTTCATGTTGCTTTGTGTTCGTGCCTACGATATGTCATGTGCATTCCCTATGCCTATTATTTGCTCACATGACATGATTGCCATGCTTTACTCTAGTGTGTTGCATCTTCGCTCCACTAGTTTGCACGACTTGATTACAATGCTTGCTTATGTTGCATCACCAATGATTCATACTTGCTCATTTCATGCGGTTGATGACAACCATCTATATGCTTTGCACATGATTCATATTGCTTCTTGTCATATATCTCTATGTGTTGCCTCCCTCATGCTAGATGATTTGCCATGTATTGAGTGCAACAATGATTCTCTTCTTACTCATGAGATTGCCCCCATAGCATTCTCGCATATATTTGGAGATTTTGACATAATTCTTGTGAAGCATGCTTGTCTTACTTCTTTGCACCATATACCTAGTGCCATGAATATTGTCATTGTTGCATCATATTATTCATGCACGTGTCCTTCTAATGGTTTTGTGCAAAAGATGAGAACCATCATGATGGATGATGTGTTTGTCTACCATGCGCATACTTTCTTTGTTTTGCTTTGTGCATGTGTAGGATACTTGAACTTTGTGTCGACTTCCACTTCACGTGAGTTGACCATTCGAGCTCTTAAGAGCGAGCCTCAAACATTCTACCACGACTCGCTTCTACACCGTGTTTGCTTGCGCTTCGGCATTGTGAAGAATGCACAAGGACATGCCTTCAAGGTGACATCTTTCTTGAGCATGGATACTGCGGATCATACTACTTGTGTTGCTTACACCGTGAGACTTATTGGTCATCTTGGACCACTTGATTGGGCACTTAGTAGAGATCTTGCTTTGACTTGCCATTATCACATTCCCATGCATCATGACATATGTACCTTGTGTGTTCCATCCAATTCTTGGATTACTTGCTCCTCTCATATGTTTGGTTGCAACAATGTCATTACTTCACATATGCCATGTCCCACTGATTGCTACATGCTTGACTTGATTGCCTCACACATGATGAACAATTGCTCTTTCTATTGTGTTGAGTGCCATACTATCTTCACTACACCCTATGCACATTATGCTTGGATTGTCTTGCACTTGACCCATGTGTTTAGACACTTCATTTTATTTGGTGTTGTGAATACTTCCTATGCCTACCATCGACCATTTGTCGAGCGCTTTATGCATGCTTGCTATGACCTTGAGGTGGATGCTTATGCTCTTGTCACACATATTTGCATCTCTACCTCACATTTACATGCTTGTTCCCAGGATATTTTTGCTTGTGCTCGATTGATATGCTTACATGCCATGTCACAATCCTTTGTCACACCCTATGCTATGCCTGATGACAACACTTGTTTGGTGAATCACCTCTTGAATGCTTGGTTTTGCACTAACGCTAACCACATTTGTTTTTCCAAGTGTTTGTTCTATTTACTCCTTTTGAAGGAATCACAAGATGGTGCGACATTGGAGAGTGCCCATTTTGAGCCAAAATGACGAGAGCTTGGTGATCGACCACTTTGACACGGCACCGCCATCTCTTTCCCATGGTGATTTGGTTTTCGATCCGAGGTCGGATCCTTTCCAAGGGAGGGATGATGCGGAGCATCTCACGGTCATCACCATGTCAAGAGTCCGTTTGGCAAGTGACACGTGCGACCTCTTCTTCACATACACAAAGGTGAATCTTCTCCTTTAGACGTGCTCACTTGACCCCTTCGAGGATGGTATACTACTTGACACTTCCCCCGTATGCATGCATAGGTATTGCCGGAGCTTCTCGGATGTCAAGGAGGAGTGCAAGCGCCAAGGAACGACTACACCATCCGCGAGGGAAACTCGAAGCGACGACGGAAGAAGAGCCGGCTACTACAGCCCCGGACATCCGCCACGGCCGGACATCCGCCCTGCCGGACATCCGCCACAGCCGGACATCCGGCGCCCTTCACAACAGCCGCAGCCCTGCCAGAAGACTACAGGTCGGACATCCGGCCCAGTGCCCGGACATCAGGACTCCCACGAAGCCCGGATATCCGGCCACTCGCCCGGAAATCCGGCGCCCCGCACCCGAATCGGCAGATCCAGCCGCGCCAGCCCGGACATCCGGCGTCTCGGGAAAGCCCGGACATCCGGCCCGACGCCCGGACATCCGCCTCCCCCACTGCGTCAAAGATGCATCCGGCCGAGGCCCTTTTACCCCTTCGCCCCCTAGACTATATATACTCCTTCCCCTTCCTCTTTCGAGGGTTAGCTTTGGATTAGCTCATATTTTGGTGCGAGAGCCTTTGCTCATCCACTTGGCTACTTCTCCTCGGAGATCAGGACCTCTACGGAGAAGATCCCCCAAGCGGATTCAAGACCCCCTACTAGGGTGGACCCCATCAAGACCTCCTCTCGGAGAAGAACGGCTACTCGTGTATCCTTACCTTTGTTGTCCTTGAATCTTGTGCCACTCTATGTGATCGATAATCTAGCACTTGTGTGATTGACCTCTTGTCGGTTGAGTGATCTCTCTCTCTCGTTTTCCCCGTGTCTTCCCTCTTGTTCTTCCGCGTGTTCTTCATGATTCACCGTAGGATCCGCTCCAACGTGAAAGATCGTCCACGTAGGGTTCCGCCCTACATCAAACGGCAAGTACAACAACTCATCGACAACGGTCATGTACGTGAAAGCCGAAGCCCTTGTGCCGTTCCAGTTATACTTGTGCCTAAGCCCGATGGAAGTTTCCGCTTGTGTTCCAATTGTAGACCTATAAATGCTATTACCGTCCGCTATAGGCATCCCATTCCTCGCTTAGATGATATGCTTGATGAACTTAGTGGAGCCAACTTTTTCTCAAAAATTGATCTAAAAAGTGGCTATTATCAAATCCGCATACACGAGGGTGATGAATGGAAAACTGCTTTTAAAACCAAATTTGGTTTATATGAGTGGTTAGTGATGCCTATGGGTCTTCGGAGGCTCCGGTACTTTCGTGCGCCTTATGCATCATGTGCTTCGTCCTTACATTGGAGTCTTTGTTGTGGTTTACTTCGACGATATTCTTGTGTTTAGCAAAACCATGAAAGAACATCTTAATCATGTTAGGGCTGTTTTGCAAACCCATCGCAAGGAAAGTCTTTACATAAACATGAAAAAATGCACATTTGGTGTTGACAAAGTGGTTTTCTTGGGTTTTGTAGTATCCTCAAAGGGTGTCCATGTTGATGAATCTAAAATTGAAGCAATTAAAACTTGGCCCCAACCCACCAATTTGCAACAAGTGCGTAGCTTTCTTGGTCTTGTGGGTTTTTATCGTCGCTTTGTGAAAGATTTTAGCACAATTGCCGCTCCTTTGCATGCCTTGAGTAAGAAGAATACTCCCTTTGTTTGGGGAACTTTGCAATCAACCGCTTTTGATGAGCTCAAGTCTTTGCTTACTCATGCTCCGATTCTTGCTTTGCCCAATTTTGACAAAACTTTTGAGGTTCATTGTGATGCAAGTGGTACCGGAATTGGCGGAGTTTTGATGCAAGAAAAACGAGCCATTGCTTATTTTAGTGAAAAACTCTCGGTGCTCAACTTAATTATCCCATCTATGACAAAGAATTGTATGCTTTAGTGCATGTGCTACATGTTTGGGAACATTACCTTAGACCTCATGAATTTGTCATCCATACCGATCATGAAACGCTTAAGTACCTCAAAGGTCAAACTAAGTTGAACAAGCGTCATGCCAAATGGAGTGAATTTATTGAATCTTTCCCATATGCATGCTTGTCACTCAACTTGAGTTGAATGTTATTGGGTTTGAGCACATCAAAGACTTGTATGCTAATGATCCATCTTTTGCTATTCCTTATGATAAGTGTTTGACGCATACTTCTTGGGAGCAATATTACATCAAGGATGATTATCTTATGAGAGCTAACAAGTTATGCATTCCCGAGTCTTCTCTTCGTTTGCTCCTTCTGCAAGAGGCTCATGGAGGCGGACTCATGGGACACTTTGGACGTGACAAGACATTCGCCACGCTCTCCAACAACTACTTTTGGCCCAAGATGTTCCGCGACGTCTCACGCTTCACCAACCGTTGCTCTACATGCCGCAAAGCTAAGTCTAAAGCTCAATCCCACGGTCTTTACATGCCCCTTCCTATTCCTTATCAACCTTTGGAAGACATTAGCATGGACTTTGTACTTGGTTTGCCGAGAACTCAAAATGGAAAGGATTCTGTGTTTGTTGTTGTGGATAGATTTTCTAAGATGGCACATTTCATTCCTTGCAACAAGATAGACGATGCTTCACATGTTGCAAATCTCTTTTGTAGGGAAATCTTGCGACTCCATGGAGTACCAAAGACAATCGGCTCTGATCGTGACGTCAAGTTCTTGAGTTACTGATGCGGAGCATACCACGTTCATCCCCATGTACACTCCGACTGCTCTCCAAGCCCCAAGGATACATAAGATGAGACCTCGACTATTCGCCATTGGACACAAGGTGAACCCGTTCCTAAATACTTCCCCTTTCCATTCGTGTGAGACATGGTTGCTACCTAATGCAAGGACACTATGCATGCCTAGGTACCAAGGAGACCCTCTCGGAGATGCTCGGAATGATGGACAAGTCCCCAAGTACAAGGATGAAGGAACACGACGACAGGAACCGGAGAAAGTCTACAGAGCCCGGACATCCGGCGTCCGGCCCCGGACATCCGGCCCCCAGCCCGGATATCCGGCAAGTGGCCCGGAAATCCGGCGCCCCGCAACCGAATCGGCAGAAGTGGCCGCACCAGCCCGGACATCCGGCCGGCTAGCCCGGACATCCGGCGCCTCGTGAAGGCCCGGACATCCGGCGCCTCGTGAAGGCCCGGACATCCGGCCCGACGCCCGGACATCCGGCCTCCCCTGCCTGCGTGCAGTGCATCCGGGCCGAGGCCCTTGTACCCCTTCGCCCCCTAGACTATATATACTCCATCCCCTTCCTCTTTCTAGGGTTAGCTTAGGTTTAGCTCATGTTTGTGTGAGAGCCTTGCTCATCCACTTGGTTACTTCTCCTCGGAGCTCATGACCTCTTCGGAGAAGATCCCCCAAGCGGATTCAAGACCCCCTTCTAGGGTGGACCCCATCAAGACCTCCTCTCGGAGAAGAACGGCTACTCGTGTATCCTTACCTTTGTTGATTGTGGATCATATGTACCTCTTTGTGTTCGGTGATCTAGCACTTGTGTGATTGATTCCTTGTTGGTTGAGCGATCTCTCTCTCATTTCCCCCGTGTTTCCCTCTTGTTCTTCCGCGTGTTCCTCGTGATTCCCCGTAGGATCCGCTCCAACGTGAAAGATCATCCACGTAGGGTTCCGCCCTACATCATCTTGGTATCATGAGCCACATTGATCACGTTTTTGGAGCCCCTACCCCGTGTTTTCTAGCTTGATTTTGTTTATTTCATCCTAAATCCGAAAATCCCCACCAAAAATAGCCCCAAATTTTTTTTTGTGATTTGTTAGTTTTGATGATGTTTTGTTGATTTTGATCCATGGATTTGCTTGGTTTCAAGTGGATCTAGCATCTCCCCAAATTTCCCCATCTTTCCTCCAGGAAATCCATCAAATTTTGCCCCCGAAATCATCAATTTCCGCCCCAATTAAAAAATATCGCTTCAAACGAGATCTGGATTCGTCGAATTGGGACATCCGAACCTCAGGCGGATATCCGCCATTGGCCGGACATCCGGCCCTAAGCCGGACATCCGACCTGGAACACCAAATCCGCACGGTTCGGACAGACACCCCGAAATCTGGCTCCACCCGGACATCCGGTCCCTGTAGATTTCAGCCTCCCCGTTTCACCGTTTCGGCCATAACTAATTCATCCGGAGTCCGATTTTCGCATTCTTTAGCTCGTTTCGAAGCTATTGACATCCCCCTTCCCACAAAAATACCACCAACATCATTTGACTCCATCAAAGTTTTGGAACTTTGGCATCTTTGCCTAGGGCTTCCACCACATCCTCCGCTACTCCACCACCGACTTCCGCAACCTAACAAATTTTGTTCCCCATAGCATTTGAGGTTGTTTGAGTTGTGATTCGAGTCTCCTAAGGTATTTAGGCTACTTAGGGATGGTTGCATCTTCATCAACCACCACCACCACCATAACTTCCGCATAGGCGTGCCCACCATACACTTCAACCACCTCAACTTAACCCAATAGTTGTTTGAGCTTGTTTGAGTTGTGGCTTGTGTCTCCTAAGGTGTTTCGGCTACTTAGGGACGGCAACTTCAAACTCCGACACGTGTATAGCCCATCATTCCACTTCCGCATTGCCAAGTGCAAACCACCACCGCATTCCCGCTACCACCATTTTGACATTTGACGTTTGAGATTTTGAGTTCGCGGTTTTCCGTTTCCTAAGGTGTTTCGGCTACTTAGGGACGAGTCTCCATCATCTTGGTATCTACATCAAGAACACGGCTACTCATCATCGCCGGACGGTAACCTCCATATCATCTTGGTATCGTGGTATCCCTCCATTGTATATTCCCCTTGCCATTGCATTCTTAACCCCTAGCCTTACTTTTGCGTTACTTGCCTATCGAGACTAGCCATTTGAGTATTGTCGGCAACGTTACTTGTGCACATTAGTGATCATACTTCCCATAGCATATATACCATATCATTGTGGTGCATATATTGGTATCATATCTTGTGTCACAAGTTTGTTCCCGCATATACACAATTGCTATCTTGGTTTGTGCATTGTGCAAAGTGGCCATACAAAAAAGAAGAAGTGATGTAGGGCAGAACCCTAGGATGACGATCTTTCACGCTTGGAGAGAATCCCCACGAGGAACACGAAGAACGAGCGGAAGAACACGAGGGAAAACATGGGGAGAACGAGAGAGAGATCACTCAACCGACAAGAAAACGATCACACAAGTGCTAGATTATCAAACACATAGAGTGGCACAAAATTCAAGGACAACAAAGGGTAGGATACAAGGGTAGCCGTTCTTCTCCGAGAGGAGGTCTTGAGGGGTCCACCCTAGGAGGGGGTCTTGAATCCGCTTGGGGGATCTTCTCCGTAGAGGTCCTGATCTCAAGGAGAAGTAGCCAAGTGGATGAGCAAAGGCTCTCACACAAATATGAGCAAATCCAAAGCTAACCCTAGAAAGGATGAGGGAGGGTCTATTTATAGTCTAGGTTCGAAGGGGTAAGTTGGGGCGAAAAGAGTACATGGGCCTCGGCCCAAACGCTGACGCAGTGGCGGTAGTACTGTTGCTTCATGGCGGTAGTACTGCTTTCAGCGGATAGTACCGCTTTGTGGTGATAGTACCGCTTTCAGCGGTAGTATCGCTTATCTTGAGCAGTAGTACCGCTCCGACGCGCTCGATTCTCGGAGTGTGTCGGGTTTTGCGGAAGTAGGCGGATGGAGAGCGGTAGTACCGCTTGGCTCCCAGCCGTAGTACCACTTGGCTTGAGCGGTAGTACCGCTCCCCCTGACTCTGCAGTTCTTCCTCTTGCTCTTGGTGTCCATCTTGAGCTGTAGCTTCTCCTAGGTTGGTTCCTTGGTACCTAAGCATGCACAACATTCGGATTGAGGTAGTAGCCATGTCTCGAGAGGGTCATATGATATTTCACTAAGGAGAGAAGTCACCTCGGTCTCGAGAGCTCGAGCTCGTGCTCTAGTCATGGGTCCTCTTGGCTCTTGATGAGGCGGTTGTGGATGCATGGGGATGATCGTGGGATGCTCGCATCATCTCCCCCTTGGGAGAGATCCGACCTCGGATCAAAAGCTTCATCTCCATGGAAAGGTGCGAGGTCCTTGACGTTGAAGATGTCGCTCACGTTGTACTTGTCGCGAGGTATGTCGATCTTGTAAGCGTTGTCGTTGTAGCGTGCTAGTACCTTGAAAGGCCCATCGGCTCGAGGGAGAAGTTTGGACTTGCGTTCTTTGGGGAAGCGGTCCTTGCGAAGGTGTAGCCATACTAGATCACCAATGTTGAATACGATGGGTTGTTTGTTGGCGTTGAGCTTGTTTGCTTGGCGTTGTACTTGGCGCTCGATGGTGTGCCTTGTATCTTCGTGCATCTTCTTGATGTATCTTGCTCGTTCACTTGCATCCATGTTGGTGCGCTCTTGGAGAGGAAGTGGTAGAATGTCCAATGGGGACAACGGGTTGAAACCGTAGACGTCCTCGAAGGGGGACTTGCCGGTAGTTGAATGTCTTGCACGATTGTAGGCGTACTCGGCGATGGGTAGACATGCTTCCCACTCCTTGATGTTCTTCTTGATCAAGAACGAAGTAGAGTGGATAGTGTGCGGTTCGTCACCTCCGTTTGGCCGCCGGTTTGAGGATGGTATGCCGAGGAGAACAAGAGCTTGATTCCGAGCTTGGCACATAGGGTCTTCCAAAAGTAGCTCAAGAACTTGACGTCACGATCGGAGACGATTGTCTTTGGTACGCCATGGAGTCGCAAGATTTCCCTACAAAAAGAGATTTGCAACATGTGAAGCATCGTCTATCTTGTTGCAAGGAATGAAATGTGCCATTTTAGAAAATCTATCCACAACAACAAAGACGGAATCCTTGCCATTTTGAGTCCTAGGTAAACCAAGTACAAAATCCATACTAATGTCTTCCCATGGTTGATATGGAATAGGAAGAGGCATGTAAAGACCATGAGATTGAGCTTTAGACTTAGCTTTGCGACATGTGTAGCATCGGTTGGTGAAGCGTGAGACGTCATGAACATCTTGGGCCAAAAGTAGTTGTTGGAAAGTGCGGCGAATGTCTTGTCGCGTCCAAAGTGTCCCATGAGGCCGCCTCCATGAGCCTCTTGCAAAAGGAGCAAACGAAGAGAAGACTCTGGAATGCAAAGTTTGTTAGCTCTCATAAGGTAACCATCCTTGATGTAATATTGTTCCCAAGACGTATCGCCAAACACTTAGCATAAGGAGAAGCAAAAGAGGATCATGCTCATACAAGTCTTTTATATGCTCAAAACCAATAACATTCAACTCAAGTTGAGTGACAAGCATGTTTATGCGTGAAAGCGTCGGCAACTACATTTTCTTTACCCTTAATGTATTTGATCACATAAGGAAAAGATTCAATGAATTCACTCCATTTGGCATGACGCTTGTTCAATTTAGTTTGACCTTTGAGGTACTTAAGCGTTTCATGATCGGTATGGATGACAAACTCATGCGGTCTAAGGTAATGTTCCCAAACATGTAGCACACGCACTAAAGCATACAATTCTTTGTCATAGATGGGATAATTAAGTTGAGCACCGGAGAGTTTTTCACTAAAATAAGCAATGGCTCGTTTTCTTGCATCAAAACTCCGCCAATTCGGTACCACTTGCATCACAATGAACCTCAAAAGTTTTGTCAAAATTGGGCAAAGCAAGAATCGAGCATGAGTAAGCAAAGACTTGAGCTCATCAAAAGCGGTTGATTGCAAAGTTCCCCAAACAAAGGGAGTATTCTTCTTGCTCAAAGCATGCAAAGGAGCGGCAATTGTGCTAAAATCTTTCACAAAGCGACGATAGAAACCTGCAAGACCAAGAAAACTTCAGACTTGTTGCAAATTGGTGGGTTGGGGCCAAGTTTTGATTGCTTCAATTTTAGATTCATCAACATGGACACCCTTTGAGGAAACAAGAAAACCCAAGAAAACCACTTTGTCAACTCCAAAAGTGCATTTTTTCAAGTTTGCATAAAGGCTTTCCTTGCGAAGAGTTTGCAACACAGATTTTACATGATTGATGTGCTCTTTCATGGTTTTGCTAAACACAAGAATGTCATCGAAGTAAACCACAACAAAGACTCCAATATAAGGACGAAGCACATGATGCATAAGACGTACAAAAGTACCGGGAGCTTCCGAAAGACCCATAGGCATCACTAACCATTCATATAATCCAAATTTGGTTTTGAAAGCGGTTTTCCATTCGTCACCCTCTTTTATGCGTATTTGATAATAGCCACTTTTAAGATCAATTTTTGAGAAAAAGTTGGCTCCACTAAGTTCATCAAGCATGTCATCTAAGCGAGGAATGGGATGCCTATATCGAACGGTAATAGCATTGATAGGTCTACAATCGGAACACAAGCGGAAACTTCCATCGGGCTTAGGCACAAGAATAACGGAACGGCACAAGGGCTTAAGCTTTCACGTACATGACCGTTGTCGATGAGTTGTTGTACTTGCCGCTGAATCTCCTTGGTTTCTTCCGGATTGACTCGGTATGGAGCTTTGTTTGGTAGCGGCGCTCGGGGATGAGGTCGATTCGATGCTCAATGCCTCAAGAGGAGGTAGACCGAGGTAGCTCATCGGGAAAACATCTTGAAATTCCTGCAAAGAGATTGAAACACCAAAGGTAGCTCGTGAATGGTGTTAGTTTTGGTTCTCCATCCTTGCGCACAAGGACAAAGTGCATCACACTCGATGGGTGCTCACACACTTCTCTCATCTCATTTTTGGTGGCAAATAGAATGAGGTTTTTCTCTCTAGGCGAAGAGTCTCTCAAATTTGGCTTGTGGCTCTCACTCACTTTTGGGTGGATCACTTTCTCACTCTTTTCTCTATGATGTGTGGCTTGCTTGTTGGCTATCACTTGACTAGGAGACATAGGTCGAGCACATACTCCTTCCCTTTCATCTTGAAGCTATAGTGATTGGTTCGCCCATTGTGGATGACACCACGGTCGAATTGCCATGGTCGACCAAGAAGGAGGTGGCAAGCGGTCATTGGGACCACATCACACTCCAAAGTGTCTTCATAAGCACCAATTTTGAAGGAGACTTGGACCGTATGCTCGACTCAGATAGTGCCGAGTCACTTAGCCATTGAACCTTGTAGGGGTGTGGGTGCTTCCTCTTGACCAATTGTAGCTTGGAGCATAGTTCTTCACTTGCCAAGTTGTGGCAACTACCTCCATCGATGATGACCTTGATGGACCGTCCATTGATGCGGCTTTTGTGTGGAAGATGTGGCATCGTTGGTCTTCTTCTTGTTGATGTTGAAGAGTCAAGACCTTGGAGACAACGGAGCGGGCTCGAATCCTCATCACAAAAGACTTGATCATCTTCATCTTCATTCACTTGCCGGTGCATGGCCACTTGCTTAAGGGCTTCCATTTCCTCTTCACTCATGGAGTCATATGTGCCATCGTCGTTGAGGATCATGGTGCGCTTGTTGGTGCATTCGTATGACTTGTGGCCTCGGCCGCCGCAAGTGAAACACTTGAAGGAGCTTGTCTTGATTGTCTCATCGGTCGGAGTAGAGGATGAAGCACGAGGCTTGAGGTTGTTTGAAGTAGGAGGAGGACGACTTGAACTTGTCGATGTCTTCTTGTAACTTGACTTGTCGTCGTTTCTTGAAGGAAGCTTGGTTGGTGTAGATGTTGGAGGAGTCGTTGAAGCTTGATTGTTGGGGAAGCCGTAGGTCTTGGATGAGTACTTGGCGTATTTGAAGTCATCTTGCACTTGGCGTGCCCGCCTTTGTAGCTTGATGCACGAGCTCAATGAGGGTTGAGTATGGTTGGAAGTCGGCGATCTTCTTGATGGGATGATTGAGTCCATTCAAGAAATGTGCCATAGTTTGCTCATCATCTTCCTTGACATTGGCTCGAATCATGGCTATCTCCATCTCCTTGTAGTATTCTTCAACGCTCTTTGTTCCTTGCTTGAGTAGTTGGAGTTTCTTGAAGAGGTCGCGGTTGTAGTAGGTTGGCACAAAACGTGCTCGCATGACATCCTTCATTTGAGCCCAAGTGGTGATTGGGGGTTCACCTCTTGCTTGTCGTCGCTCAATGATTTGTTCCCACCATATGAGCACATAATCTTGGAACTCAAGTGATGCCATAGCGATTTTCTTCGCTTCATCGTAGTTGTGCAAGCGGAAGATTTTGTCAACCTTCAATGCCCATGAGAGGTAGTCTTCGGGGTCATTGCTTCCATTGAACTTTGGCATGGTGAATTTTAGCTTGCCAGGCGTTGCTCTTCATTGTGTTGTTGGCGATGTTGATGATGACGTCCTTGACGTGGAATGTACTCGTCTTCATGTTGCTCTTGGCGCGGAGGAAGACCATGATCAACTTGCTCTTGTTGAACTTGATGTTGAGGTGGAGCTTGACGAGCTTGTGGAGGAGCTTGAGGAACTTGACGTTGTACATGAGGTTGGTAGTTCCTCTCTTGGATTTCTTCTCGAAGGGCTTCCTCTTGATTGCGCCGTTCGCGATTGCGGTTGGCGAAGGCTCTACTTGATTCTTGAAGGGCACGTTGCGCCTCAAGAGCTTGCGCTTCACGTTGTTGTTGTTGAAGACGTTGAGCGTTGGCGTCTTGTTCGCCTTGGTGACGACGTGCTCTTTCTTCCTCTTGTTGGCATTTAAGACGTTGTCGTTCTTGGGCTTGAGCAAAAGCCTCTTGGTTTGATTGAGGACGAGGAACTTGATCATCAACTTGCTCTTGTGAATGCTTGTCATGTAGCGGGTTGCGAGATGCATGACGGTCTTGGCGCTGCTGCTCGTCAAGAGTGTTCGATGACGGTGTACTTGAGTCGTAGAAGGTGTCGTCGGAATGTCGACTCGAGCGGCTCCGTCTTGATGATGAAGAAGTGGAATGATGCCGTGTTCTCATCAATGCGCGGATCTCGTCCATTCTTGCATCATTCTCTACCTTGTGAGCCTCGAACTTGTTGTCGAAGTCGTCTCTTGTACGTTGCTCGGAGAGTCACAAGTCGGTGGCGAGGTTGTCGATGCGGTCGCTCATTGCTTGTTGTTCTTGGTGCAACGCTCGTTGTGCTCCAAAGAGGTGGCTCTTGGTGACGTATGAGGACATGTCGTCGTCTTGCTCGATGAAGAGTGGGTTGGTAGAAGAACTTGGCCTATCCATCATTCCAAACAAGATGTGAGTGGTAGAACGGAAAAGAACTTATACCAATGTACCGTTGACCGATGTTGAAAATGAATCAAGTTCACTCAAATGCGGACAATGAAATAGCACTCTTGGTACCGATTCTTGTCGGTTCTCACACCTACACAAATGAAAGCTTATGGTGGAGCTCGGTTAGGATGGTGGCACAAAATTTGATGCGATTGTAAGTGAGACTCAATAAAGTTGAAAAAGATTCGCAAATTCGCAAATGTAACAAGTAGACCAAGCAAGTAGTGGTACGGAAACACACACGCAAATAGATAAGTGGGATTGTGCAAACCAAAAGTGAGCCAAAATGTGGAAACCACGAGAATGCTCTTGTTGCACAATACTAGAGAGACGCTAGCACGATTGCACAAAAGGCGGATACGCGAACTTGTGCACAACCTATTAGGCAAAAATGCAACGATCTCTATCCCAAGTATGCTATATGTAAGATATTTGATTGCTATGATCCAAGATGATCGGATATGACAATCTTAATGTTGTATGATGCTATGGTTCTTTCTTATAAGCTCTTTGCTTATCTTTCCTCTTTGCTTAAAAGCTTGGGTGGCTCTTTCACTTTTGAGCTCTTTTCTTATGCAAACTTCACGAACCAAGATAGCAATTGTGTATGCGATGACAACATTGTGACACACAAGTTGATCTCAAGATATGCACCACTATGGTATGCTATGTATGCTATGGAGTATGATCACTAAGGTGCACAAGTCACGCTGCGGCAATACTCAATGGCTAGTCTCGATGGGTAAGCAACGCAAAAGTAAGGCTATGTGGTTATCAATGCAATTGCGAGAGATGACAAAGATGTAAATCGAGGTTACCGTCCCTGACGATGATGAGTCCTTGGCGAAGATGAGTGGTGGTGATGTTGACGTCGAACCGCACCTATATAGCGAAACACAATAGGACACGGAACCACAACTCAAATTCTCAAAGACCAAAAGCGAAAATGTGGTAGCGGAAAGTGGAGGTGGTATAGCGGATGATGTGGTTTAAGCCCTAGGCAAAGATGCCGATGTTCGGAAAATTTGATGGTGTCAAAAGGTGGTGAAACCAAGGTGAGGACTTCCGGCACGTCGATAGCTTCAAAACGAGCCAAAGAACACTCAAATCGGAGTTCGGAGTGAAAAGTTATGATGAAAATGGTGAAAGTAGGAAGGCTGAAACTGGCCAGGGCGGTAGTACCGCTGGGTAGGGCGGTAGTACCGCTTGGAACGGGCGGTAGTACCGCTCGTGTCGGGATTTTTCGACTATTTAGGCTGAACGGGGGCTGGCGGTAGTGCCGTACTCAGCGGTAGTACCGCTAGGAGGGCGGTAGTACCGCTCACGGCGGTAGTACCGCTAGGAGGGCGGTAGTACCGCTCGTGTCGGGATTTTCTCGATTGTTCGAATCGTTGCGCGATTTTGGGGCGGAAATGGGTGATTTCGGGGTCAAAATTCGATGGATTTTGTGGATGGAAAGAGGTGAAACTTGGAGAGATGCTAGATCGACTCGAAACCAAGCAAATCCACGGATCAAAATCAACAAAATTTCATCACACTAACAAATCACAAAAAATTTGGGGCTATTTTTGTGGGAATTTTCGAATTAGGACAAAACAACAAATCAAGCTAGAAAAAGAGGGGTAGGGGCTCCAATAACGTGATCAACGTGGCTCATGATACCATGATGATGTAGGGCAGAACCCTAGGATGACGATCTTTCACGCTTGGAGAGAATCCCCACGAGGAACACGAAGAACGAGCGGAAGAACACGAGGGAAAACACGGGGAGAACGAGAGAGAGATCACTCAACCGACAAGAAAACAATCACACAAGTGCTAGATTATCAAACACATAGAGTGGCACAAGATTCAAGGACAACAAAGGGTAGGATACAAGGGTAGCCGTTCTTCTCCGAGAGGAGGTTTTGAGGGGTCCACCCTAGGAGGGGTCTTGAATCCGCTTGGGGATCTTCTCCGTAGAGGTCCCGATCTCAAGGAGAAGTAGCCAAGTGGATGAGCAAAGGCTCTCACACCAAATATGAGCAAATCCAAAGCTAACCCTAGAAAGGATGAGGGAGGGTCTATTTATAGTCTAGGTTCCGAAGGGTAAGTTGGGGCGAAAAAGAGTACATGGGCCTCGGCCTTTTGAAGGGACTTGGACCTTGTTTCCTCGATGTCAAGCCTTGTTGAACCTTGAGGGGGTGGTGCTTCCTCTTGACCAAGTAGCTTGGAAATTCTTATTCCAAGGTGGAACACCTCCTCGTGATGTTGTGGCCTCCATTTCGGCTTTTGGGGAAATGTCATCGTTGGTCTTCTTCTTTTATTTGAAAGAAGACCTTGGAGACAAAGGGGCGGGGCTCTCCTCACGTTGATCACTTTCTTCTTCCTTGGGTGCTGGCCACTTGCTTAAAGGGCTTCCATTTCCTCTTCATCTGGAGCTATGTGATGTCGTTGGGATTGAACGCTTTTGGTGCATTCAAAATGACTTTGGCCTCCACCAAGTGAAACACTTGAAGGGGCTTGATTGCTCATCGGTCGGATAGGATGAACCGGGTTGGGTTTTTAAAGTAGGGGACGACTTGAATTGTGATTCTTCTTGTAACTTGATTGTCGTCGTTTTTGGGAAGTTGGTTGGTGTGATGTTGGAGAGTCAAGCTTGAGGGGAAGCGGGTCTTATAGACTTGGGTTTTAATCTCTTCACTTGGCGTTCCGCCTTTTAGGATCCCCACTCAATGGGTTAGTATGGTTGGAGGATCTTCTTGTGGGATATTGAGTCCTTCGAAAGTGCCATAGTTTGTCTATTTCCTTCATTGGTCGAATAGGTACCCACCCTTGAGTTTTTAACGCTCTTTGTTCCTTGCTTGATGTTGGGTTTCTTGAAGGTTGGGTTTGTAGTAGGTTGGACAAAGCGTGCGATGAATCCTTCATTTGAGCCCAATGGTGTTGGGGTTACCTTTGTTGTTTAAATTTCAATGATTTGTTCCCACCATTAAATAATCTTGGAACTCAAGTGATGCCATGGATTTTCTTGGCTTCATTAGTTTTACGGAAGATTTTTCCCTTCAATGCCCATGAGAGGTAGTCTTGGGTCATTGCTTCCATTGAACTTTGGCATGGTGAATTTTGCTTGCCGTGGCGTTGCTCTTCATTGTGTTGTTGGCGATGTTGATGATGGCGTCCTTGGCGTGGAATGTACCGTCTTCATGTTGCTCTTGGCGGAGGAAGACCATGATCAACTTGCTCTTGTTGAACTTGATGTTGAGGTGGAGCTTGGCGAGCTTGTGGAGGGCTTGAGGAACGGGTTGTACATGAGGTTGGTAGTTCCTCTCTTGGATTTCTTCTCGAAGGGCTTCCTCTTGATTGCGCCGTTCGCGATTGCGGTTGGCAACTTGATTCTTGAAGGGACGTTGCCTCAAGCCCTTCCGTTGTTGTTGTTGAAGGCGTTGGCTTGGCGTCTTGTTCGTCTTGGTGACGGCGTGCTCTTTCTTCCTCTTGTTGGGGCCGAAGCGTTGTCGTTCTTGGCTTGAGCAAAAGCCTCTTGGTTTGATTGAGGGCGAAACTTGATCATCAACTTGCTCTTGGAATGCTTGTCGTAGCGGGTTCGAGATGCATAGCGGTCTTGGCCGGCTTTCGTCGAAGAGTGTTCGATGGCGGTGTACTTGAGTCGTAGAAGGTGTTAATGTCACTCGGCGGCTCCGTCTTGATGATGAAGAAGTGGAATGATGCCGTGTTCTCATCAATGCGCGGATCCGTCCATTCTTGCATCATTCTCTACCTTGTGACCTCGAACTTGTTGTCGGTGTCTCTTTCGTTGCTCGGAGAGTCAAAGTGGTGGCGAGGTTGTCGATCGATGCTCATTGCTTGTTGTTCTTGGTGCAACTCGTTGTGCTCAAAAGGTGGCTCTTGGTGGCGTGTGAGGACATTCGTCGTCTTTTTCGATGAAGAGTGGGTTGGTAGAAGAACGGCCTATCCATCATTCCAAACAAGATGTGAGTGGTAGACGGAAAGAACTTATACCTGTACCTTGACCGATGTTGAAAATGAATCAAGTTCACTCAAATCCGGACAATGAAATAGCACTCTTGGTACCGATTCTTGTCGGTTCTCACCTACACAAATGAAAGCTTATGGTGGAGCTCGGTTAGGATGGTGGCACAAAATTTGATCGATTGTAAGTGAGACTCAATAAAGTTGAAAAAGATTCAAAATTAAAATGTAACAAGTAGACCAAGCAAGTAGTGGTACGGAAACACACAAAATAGATAAGTGGGATTGTGCAAACCAAAAGTGAGCCAAAATGTGGAAACCACGAGAATGCTCTTGTTGCACAATACTAGAGGCGCCGATTGCACAAAAGGCGGATCTGGAACTTGTGCACAACCTATTAGAAAAATAACATCTCTATCCCAAGTATGCTATATGTAAATTTTGTGCTATGATCCAAGATGATCGGATATGACAATCTTAATGTTGTATGATGCTATGGTTCTTTCTTATAAGCTCTTTGCTTATCTTTCCTCTTTCTTAAAAGCTTGGGTGGCTCTTTCACTTTTGAGCTCTTTTCTTATCAAACTTCACGAACCAAGATAGCAATTGTGTTCATGACAACATTGTGACACACAAGTTGATCTCAAGATACACCACTATGGTATGCTATGTATGCTATGGAGTATGATCACTAAGGTGCACAAGTCACGTTGCGGCAATACTCAATGGCTAGTCTCGATGGGTAAACAAAAAGTAAGGCTATGTGGTTATCAATGCAATTGGAGAGATGACAAAGATGTTCGAGGTTACCGTCCCCGGGATGATGAGTCCTTGCGAAATGAGTGGTGGTGATGTTGACGTGAACCGCCTATAAGCGAAACACAATAGGACAGAACCACAACTCAAATTCTCAAAGACCAAAAGCGAAAATGTGGTAGCGGAAAGTGGAGGTGGTATCGGATGATGTGGTTTAAGCCCTGGCAAAGATGCGATGTTGGAAAATTTGATGGTGTCAAAGGGGTGAAACCAAGGTGAGGACTTCACCGTCGATAGCTTCAAAACGGCCAAAGAACACTCAAATCAGTTGGGTGAAAATTCGATGAAAATGGTGAAAGTAGGAAGGCTGCGGCGGCGGTAGTACCCAGGGTAGGGAAATTACCGCTTGGAAGCGGTATACCGCTGTGTCGAAACTATTTAGGGAGCAGGGGCGGTAGTGCCGTACTCTGGTAATACCGCTGGAGGGTAAATCCGCTCCTGATAATCCGCTAGGAAGGGTATCCGCTCGTGTCGGGATTTTCTCGATTGTTGAATCGTTCTTGGATTTTGGGGAAATGGGTGATTTGGGGTCAAAATTGATGGATTTTTGGATGGAAAGAGGTGAAACTTGGAGATGCTAGATGACTAAACCAAGCAAATCCACGGATCAAAATCAACAAAATTTCATCACACTAACAAATCACAAAAAATTTGGGGCTATTTTTGTGGGAATTTTGAATTAGGACAAAAACAACAAATCAAGCTAGAAAAAGGGGTAGGGGCTCCAATAACGTGATCAACGTGGCTCATGATACCATGATGATGTAGGGAAACCCTAGGATGCGATCTTTCACGCTTGGAAAGAATCCCCGAGGAACACGAAGAGGGCGGAAGAAACGAGGGAAAACCGGGGAGAGCGGAGAGATCACTCAACGACAAGAAAACAATCACACAGTGCTAGATTATCAAACACATAGAGTGGCACAAGATTCAAGGACAACAAAGGGTAGGATACAAGGGTAGCCGTTCTTCCAAAGGAGGTTTGAGGTCCACCCTAGGAGGGTCTTGAATCCGCTTGGGGTTTCTCCGTGGGTCACGATCTCGAAGGGAAATAAATGGGACAAAGGCTCTCACAAAATATGAGCAAATCCAAAGCTAACCCTAGAAAGGATGAGGGAGGGTCTATTTATAGTCTAGGTTCGAAGAAATAAGTTGAGGCGAAAAAGAGTACATGGGCCTCGGCGGAGCTACTCCGGGCGAGTTCCGTTGCTTCATGGCGGTATACCGCTTTTGATAATCCGCTTATCTTTGATATACCGCTCCCCGGATCGATTCTGGGTGTGTCGGGTTTTCGGAAGTTGGCGGATGGAGGCGGTAGTACCCTTGGCTCCCCAGTATACCGCTTGCCGGGTAATCCGCTCCCCAACTCTGCAGTTCTTCCTCTTGCTCTTTGCCATCTTGGTGTAGCTTCTCCTAGGTTGGTTCCTTTAAACATGCACAACATTCGGATTGAGGTAGTAGCCATGTCTAGAGGGTCATATGATATTTCACTAAGGAGAAAGTCACCTCGGTCTCGAGGCTCGAGCTCGTGCTCTAGTCATGGGTCCTCTTGGCTCTTGATAGGCGGTTGTGGATGCATGGGGATGATCGTGGGATGCTCCATCAAGAAGAAATAAAGCTTTTAAGCCAAAGAAAGAGCAAAAAGCTTGTAAGCAAGTGCCATAGCATCATACCACATTGCATATAAGATTGTCATATCCGATCATCTTGGATCATCTTGAGAAAACACGGGAACTATACATAAATAGCATACTTGGGATAAAGTTTATCCATTTTGCATCTTATAGGTTGTGCACAAGTTAAATATCCCCTATTGAGCAATCGTGCTAGCGTCTCTCTTGAGTTGTGCAACCCGCGTTTCCGGGGTTCCACATTTTTGTCATTCCTTTGCCCCCCATTTATCTATCCGTGTGTGTGTTTCCGTGCCATTCTTTGCTATTGGTCCATTTGTTTCCTTGAATTTGTGAATCTCTTTCAACAATTGACTCTTGCTAACATTTTGCATTAAATTTTTTGCCACTATCCTCCTTTGAGCTCCTCGTAAGCTTTACTTTGTAGGTGTGAGAACCGACAAGGTTGGTACCAATAGTGCTATTTCATTGTCCCATTTGAGTGAACTTGATTCATTGCCAACATCGGTCAAGGTACATTTGATGAGGACATCAATACCATTGTTACACCACAGCCCCTCTTTACATATCTTTGGACCAATTACTAGAGCTCGCGCCAATTAAATTATCGGTACTTCGTTTCTTGGTAATGATTCTAATGTTCATGAGAATATGATGCTGCCTAAATTGGATACATTTGTTTTGCTTACAAATGAAGGCCCTAGCTTATTTGCAACATGTGAAGCATCGTCTATCTTGTTGCAAGGAATGAAATGTGCCATTTTAGAAAATCTATCCACAACAACAAAGATGGAATCCTTGCCATTTTGAGTCCTAGGCAAACCAAGTACAAAATCCATACTAATGTCTTCCCATGGTTGATATGGAATAGGAAGAGGCATGTAAAGACCATGAGATTGAGCTTTAGACTTAGCTTTGCGACATGTGTAGCATCGGTTGGTGAAGCGTGAGGCGTCATGAACATCTTGGGCCAAAAGTAGTTGTTGGAGAGTCGGCGAATGTCTTGTCGCGTCCAAAGTGTCCCATGAGGCCGCCTCCATGAGCCTCTTGCAAAAGGAGCAAGCGAAGAGAAGACTCGGGAATGCAAAGTTTGTTAGCTCTCATAAGGTAACCATCCTTGATGTAATATTGTTCCCAAGGCGTATCGTCAAACACTTAGCATAAGGAGAAGCAAAAGATGGATCATGCTCATACAAGTCTTTTATATGCTCAAAACCAATAACATTCAACTCAAGTTGAGTGACAAGCATGTTTATGCGTGAAAGCGCGTCGGCAACTACATTCTCTTTACCCTTAATGTACTTGATCACATAAGGAAAAGATTCAATGAATTCACTCCATTTGGCATGGCGCTTGTTCAATTTAGTTTGACCTTTGAGGTACTTAAGCGTTTCATGATCGGTATGGATGACAAACTCATGCGGTCTAAGGTAATGTTCCCAAACATGTAGCACGCACTAAAGCATACAATTCTTTGTCATAGATGGGATAATTAAGTTGAGCACGGAGAGTTTTCACTAAAATAAGCAATGGCTCGTTTTTCTTGCATCAAAACTCCGCCAATTCCAGTACCACTTGCATCACAATGAACCTCAAAAGTTTTGTCAAAATTGGGCAAAGCAAGAATCGGAGCATGAGTAAGCAAAGACTTGAGCTCATCAAAAGCGGTTGATTGCAAAGTTCCCCAAACAAAGGGAGTATTCTTCTTGCTCAAAGCATGCAAAGGAGCGGCAATTGTGCTAAAATCTTTCACAAAGCGACGATAGAAACCCATAAGACCAAGAAAACTTAGCACTTGTTGCAAATTGGTGGGTTGGGGCCAAGTTTTGATTGCTTCAATTTTAGATTCATCAACATGGACACCCTTTGAGGAAACAACAAAACCAAGAAAACCACTTTGTCGACTCCAAAAGTGCATTTTTCAAGTTTGCATAAAGGCTTTCCTTGCGAAGAGTTTGCAACACAGATTTTACATGATTGATGTGCTCTTTCATGGTTTTGCTAAACACAAGAATATCATCAAAGTAAACCACAACAAAGACTCCAATATAAGGACGAAGCACATGATGCATAAGGCGCAAAAAAGTCACAGGGAGCTTCAGAAAGACCCATAGGCATCACTAACCACTCATATAAACCAAATTTGGTTTGAAAGCCGTTTTCCATTCATCACCCTCTTGTATGCGTGTTTGATAATAGCCACTTTTAAGATCAATTTTGAGAAAAGTTGGCTCCACTAAGTTCATCAAGCATGTCATCTAAGCGAGGAATGGGATGCCTATATCGAGCAGTAATAGCATTGATAGGTCTACAATCGAACACAAGCGGAAACTTCCATCGGGCTTAGGCACAAGAATAGCAGGAGCGGCACAAGGGCTTAGGCTTTCCGTACATGACCGTTGTCGATGAGTTGTTGTACTTGCCGTTGAATCTCCTTGGTTTCTTCCGGATTGACTCGGTATGGAGCTTTGTTTGGTAGCGGCGCTCAGGGATGAGGTCGATTCGATGCTCAATGCCTCGAAGAGGAGGTAGACCGGAGGTAGCTCATCGGGAAAACATCTTGAAATTCCTGCAAAGAGATTGAAACACCAAAGGTAGCTCGTGAATGGTGTTAGTTTTGGTTCTCCATCCTTGCACACAAGGACAAAGTGCATCACACTCGATGGGTGCTCACACACTTCTCTCATCTCACTTTTGGTGGCAAATAGAATGAGGTTTTTTCTCTAGGCGAAGAGTCTCTCAAATTTGGCTTGTGGCTCTCACTCACTTTTGGGTGGATCACTTTCTCCTCTTTTCTCTATGATGTGTGGCTTGCTTGTCGGCTATCACTTGACTAGGAGACATAGGTCGTAGCACATACTCCTTCCTTTCATCTTGAAGCTATAGTGATTGGTTAGCCCATTGTGGATGACACCACAGTCGAATTGCCATGGTCGACCAAGAAGGAGGTGGCAAGCGGTCATTGGGACTACATCACACTCCAAAGTGTCTTCATAAGCACCAATTTTGAAGGAGACTTGGACCGTATGCTCGACTTCGTATAGTAATGAGTCACTTAGCCATTGAACCTTGTAGGGGTGTGGGTGCTTCCTCTTGACCAATTGTAGCTTGGAGCATAGTTCGCACTTGCCAAGTTGTGGCAACTACCTCCATCGATGATGACCTTGATGGACCGTCCATTGATGCGGCTTTTGTGTGAAAGATGTGGCATCGTTGGTCTTCTTCTTGTTGATGTTGAAGAGTCAAGACCTTGGAGACAACGAGAGCGGGGCTCGAATCCTCATCACAAAAGACTTGATCATCGTCATCTTCATTCACTTGCCGGTGCATGGCCACTTGCTCAAGGGCTTCCATTTCCTCTTCACTCATGGAGTCATATGTGCCATCGTCGTTGAGGATCATGGTGCGCTTGTTGGTGAATTCGTATGACTTGTGGCCTCGGCCGCCGCAAGTGAAACACTTGAAGGAGCTTGTTTTGATGGTCTCATCGGTCGGAGATGAGGATGAAGCACGCGGCTTGAGGTTGCTTGTAGTAGGAGGAGGGCGACTTGAACTTGTCGATGTCTTCTTGTAACTTGACTTGTCGTCGTTTCTTGAAGGAAGCTTGGTTGGTGTAGATGTTGGAGGAGTCGTTGAAGCTTGATTGTTGGGGAAGCCGTAGGTCTTGGGTGAGTACTTGGCGTGTTGAAGTCATCTTGCACTTGGCGTTCGCCTTTGTAGCTTGATGCACGAGCTCAATGAGGGTTGAGTATGGTTGGAAGTCGGCGATCTTCTTGATGGGATGATTGAGTCCATTCAAGAAGCGTGCCATAGTTTGCTCATCATCTTCCTTGACATTGGCTCGAATCATGGCTATCTCCATCTCCTTGTAGTATTCTTCAACGCTCTTTGTTCCTTGCTTGAGTAGTTGGAGTTTCTTGAAGAGGTCGCGGTTGTAGTAGGTTGGCACAAAACATGCTGCATGACATCCTTCATTTGAGCCCAAGTGGTGATTGGAGGTTCACCTGTTGCTTGTCGTCACTCAATGATTTGTTCCCACCATATGAGCACATAATCTTGGAACTCAAGTGATGCCATAGCGATTTTCTTAAGCTTCATCGTAGTTGTGCAAGCGGAAGATTTTGTCAACCTTCAATGCCCATGAGAGGTAGTCTTGAGGTCATTGCTTCCATTGAACTTTGGCATGGTGAATTTTAGCTTGCCGTGGCGTTGCTCTTCATTGTGTTGTTGGCGATGTTGATGATGGCGTCCTTGGCGTGGAATGTACTCGTCTTCATGTTGCTCTTAGGCGGAGGAAGACCATGATCAACTTGCTCTTGTTGAACTTGATGTTGAGGTGGAGCTTGGCGAGCTTGTGGAGGAGCTTGAGGAACTTGGCGTTGTACATGAGGTTGGTAGTTCCTCTCTTGGATTTCTTCTCGAAGGGCTTCCTCTTGATTGCGCCGTTCGCGATTGCGGTTGGCGAAGGCTCTACTTGATTCTTGAAGGGCACGTTGCGCCTCAAGAGCTTGCGCTTCACGTTGTTGTTGTTGAAGGCGTTGAGCCTTGGCGTCTTGTTCGTTTGGTGACGGCGTGCTCTTTCTTCCTCTTGTTGGCGGCGAAGGCGTTGTCGTTCTTGAAGCTTGAGCAAAAGCCTCTTGGTTTGATTGAGGACGAGGAACTTGATCATCAACTTGCTCTTGTGAATGCTTGTCATGTAGCGGGTTGCGAGATGCATAGCGGTCTTGGCGCTTGACTCGTCGAAGAGTGTTCGATGACGGTGTACTTGAGTCGTAGAAGGTGTCGTCGGAATGTCGACTCGGCGGCTCCGTCTTGATGATGAAGAAGTGGAATGATGTCGTTTTCTCATCAGCAGCGAATCTCGTCCATTCTTGCATCATTCTCTTCCTTGTGAGCCTCGAACTTGTTGTCGAAGTAGTCTCTTATACGTTGCTCGGAGAGTCGCAAGTCGATGGCGAGGTTGTCGATCTGATCGCTCATTGCTTGTTGTTCTTGGTGCAGCGCTCGTTGTGCACCAAAGAGGTGGTTCTTGGTGACGATGAGGACATGTAAATCGTCTTTCTCGATGAAGAGTGGGTTGGTAGAAGAACTTGGCCTATCCATCATTCCAAACAAGATGTGATTGGTAGAGCGGAAAGAACTTATACCAATGTACCTTTGACCGATGTTCAAAATGAATCAAGTTCACTCAAATGCGGACAATGAAATAGCACTCTTGGTACCGATTCTTGTCGGTTCTCACACCTACACAAATAAAAGCTTATGGTGGAGCTCGGTTAGTATGGCGGCACAAAATTTGATGCAATTGTAAGTGAGACTCAATAAAGTTGAAAAAGATTCATAAATTCATAAATGTAACAAGTAGACCAAGCAAGTAGTGGTACACGAAACACACACATAAATAGATAAGTGGGATTGTGCAAACCAAAAGTGAGCCAAAATGTGGAAACCACGAGAATGCTCTTGTTGCACAATACTAGAGAGGCAGCTAGCACGATTGCACAAAAGGCGGATCTGTGAACTTGTGCACAACCTATTAGGCAAAAATACAGCGATCTCTATCCCAAGTATGCTATATGTATGATATTTGATTGCTATGATCCAAGATGATCGGATATGACAATCTTAATGTTGTATGATGCTATGGTTCTTGCTTATAAGCTCTTTGCTTATCTTTCCTCTTTGCTTAAAAGCTTGGGTGGCTCTTTCACTTTTGAGCTCTTTTCTTATGCAAACTTCACGAACCAAGATAGCAATTGTGTATGCTATGACAACATTGTGACACACGAGTTGATCTCAAGATATGCACCACTATGGTATGCTATGTATCCTATGGAGTATGATCACTAAGGTGCACAAGTCACGTTGCGGCAATACTCAATGGCTAGTCTCGATGGGTAAACAAGCATAAAAGTAAGGCTATGTGGTTATCAATGCAATTGCGAGAGATGACAAAGATGTAAATCGAGGTTACCGTCCTTGGCGATGATGAGTCCTTGCGAAGATGAGCGGTGGTGATGTTGACGTCGAAGCGATAGAGGCAAAGGTGTCGATGTTTCGATGAGATGGTGGCTATCGTTTACGTAGGAGTCGACCTTGGCGATCCGACTACGATCGTGCGAGACGTCGGCGCCTTAGCAATCGCTAAACCAACTTCCGAGGGTTATTGACCACGCCGAGCACGATCAACTGACCACGAGGGCTGTTTCCTGCGAGCAAGCGAAGAACAAGCAAGCTGAGATTGCAATCTGGATATTGCGAATATAAGATGAAAGCTTTATTGATCAAGGTGGGGTTCTGTGGCGCCTTTGTGCAGTCGTTGAACACAAGCGAAATCAGCGAAGTTGCAGCTATGGCGAACTTTTAATCTAAACAAAACCCAAGGTCTAAGCGGTGCCCTAAGGGCTGTATATATGGAGGAAGAGGGGAATTTCGTGGCCCTTGGTGGAGGGTCCGAAATCAACCCTAACTCTTGTTTCCCCACATACGGACTCTAAAACAGCCTATACTTAAGTATTTCGAAATTACATGGGCCTGGCCCAATAATAAGGTGATGCAGCACCTAGAATAGCCTCGGGACGACATTTATGAAGTAGCATCTTATATATTTCGTCCAAGGCTTCATGCACCATTATGGTGGCTTCAAAGTCCTGAAATCATCACTTGTAACTCCGTTCTTGTTCCCCTTGCATGGCATTATCTCCATGCTTGTTCTTGCTCAATGTCCATCCTTCTCCAAGCTAGGGCCTTCATTTGTAAGCAAAACAAATGTATCCAATTTAAGCGACATCATATTCTCATGAACATTAGAATCATTACCCAAGCGAAAGTACACGATAATTTAATTGGCGTGCATGAGCTCTAGTAATTGGTCCGGTATATGTAGCAGTAGGGGATGTGGGTGTAACAATGGTATTGATGTCCTCATCATCCTCCCTTCTTGAAATGAAGTCGTCCTCGACGGAGCTCATATTCCTCACCCAAATAAGGCTTCAAATCTGCAATGTTAAAAGTGGGACTAACCCCAAAATCTGCAGGCAGCTCAAGTTTATATGCATTATCATTTATTTTCTCTAACACCTTAAATGGACCATCAGCACGTGGCATTAGCTTTGATTTAGCAAATTAGGAAACCTATCCTTACATAAATGTAACCAAACAAGATCTCGGTGCAAAGACAACATGTTTTCTACCCTTATCTCCGGCAAGTTTATATTTAGCATTCATACGCTCAATGTTTTCCTTAGTTATCTCATGCACTTTTAAAATCAATTCAGCACGTTCTTTAGCATCAAAATTAACCTTCTCCGAAGATGGAAGAGGCAACAAATCAATAGGTGCACGGTAGGAAGCCATACACAATTTCAAAAGGGCACATCTTAGTAGTAGAATGCAATGAGCGATTATAAGCAAATTCAATATGAGGCAAGCATTCTTCCCACATTTTCTTATTATTCTTCAAAACAGCCCTAAGCATAGTAGACAATGTTATATTGACTACTTCAGTTTATCCATCGGTTTGGGGGTGACAAGTAGTACTAAAAAGCAGTTTAGTCCCCAACTTAGCCCATAAACATCTCCAAAAGTGGCTAAGAAATTTAGTATCACGATCTGAAACAATAGTATTTGGCACACCATGCAAGCGAATAATTTCACGAAAGAACAAATCAGCAACATTAACAGACATCATCGCTTTTATGACATGGTATAAAGTGTGCCATTTTAGAGAATCTATCCACGACAACAAATATGCTATCCCTCCCCTTCTTTGTTCGAGGTAAACCTAAAACAAAGTCCATAGATATATCCTCCCAAGGAACACTAGGCACAGGCAAAGGCATATATAAACCATGAGGATTGAGTCGTGACTTAGCTTTTTGACATGTAGTGCAGCGAGCAACAAAAGCGCTCAACATCCGTCTCATCTTTGGCCAAAAGAAATGTGTAGCAAGTATATCCTCCGTCTTCTTCACGCCAAAGTGTCCCATTAATCCTCCTCCATCGCCTCCTGCAACAACAAAAGGCAAACAGAGCTAGCAGGAATGCATAGCTTGTTAGCACGGAACACAAAACCATCATTAATAACGAACTTGTTCCATGTTCTTCCCTCTTTACAATTCTGCATTACATCTTTAAAATCAGCATCATGCACATATTGATCTTTGATGGTCTCCAAACCAAAAATTTTGAAGTCAAGTTGTGAAAGCATAGTATATCGACGAGACAAAGCATCAGCAATAACATTTTCTTTACCCTTCTTGTGTTTAATGACATAAGGGAAAGTCTCAATGAATTCAACCCATTTAGCATGTCTCGATTCAGTTTAGCTTGACTTTTAATATGTTTCAAAGATTCATGATCAGAATGTATAACAAATTCTTTGGGCCATAAATAATGTTGCCATGTCTCTAAAGTCCGAACAAGAGCATATAATTCTTTGTCATAAGTAGAATAGTTCAGACTAGGCCCTCAATTTTTCAGAAAAGTATGCAACAGGTTTGCCATCTTGTAATAACACACCTCTAATCCAATTCCACTAGCATCACATTCAAGCTCAAAAGTCTTATTAAAGTCAGGAAGTTGGAGTAAAGGGCATGTGTCAACTTATCTTTCAATACCGTGAAGGCTTCTTCACATGCGGTACCCCAAACAAAAGGCACATCCTTCTTTGTAAGCTCATTGAGAGGTGCAGCAATGGTGCTAAAGTCTCTCAAAAGCGCCTATAGAAACCAGCGAGTCCAAGAAAACTCCTCACTTGTGTGACCGTTTTGGGCTCGGCCAACTCTCAATAGCTTCAATCTTGGCTTTATCAACTTCAATTCCTGTGGAGTAACAACATAGCCAAGAAAAGATACTAAATTCGGTGCAAAAGGTGCACTTCCCAAGGTTACCAAACAAGCGTGCATCACGTGAGCATTAAAAACAACACGTAAATGTTCCAAATGTTCTTCCAAAGATTTGCTATAAATCAGTATATCATCAAAGTAAACTACCACAAATCGTCCAATGAAAGCACGTAAAACTTCGTTCATTAATCTCATGAAAGTACTAGGTGCATTAGTTAACCCAAAAGGCATGACTAACCACTCATATAATCCAAACTTAGTTTTAAATGCTGTTTTCCATTCATCTCCCAATTTCATACGAATTTGATGGTATCCACTCATAAATCAACTTTGGAGAATATTGTAGAGCCACTAATTCATCAAGCATATCATCTAGCCTAGGAATAGGATGATGATAACGAATAATAATATTATTAATGCCTCTACAATCAACACACATACATGACGTACCATCCTTTTTAGGCACTAGTATAATAGGAACAACACAAGGACTAAGAGATTCGCGTATATAACCTTTGTCGAGCAGCTCACATGCTTGGCGCATAATCTCCTTCGTCTCCTCTGGATTGAGTGCGGTATGGTGCGGCGGTTGGGTAGCGATGCAGGAATTAAGTCAATTTGATGCTCAATCCCTCGAATAGGTGGTAATCCGGTGCACGTCTTGTGGGAAGACATCGCGAACTCTGCAAAATGTTAGTGACAGCAGGGGCAAAGAAGGAAAACCGTCCTCGAATGAAAATAATGCCTCTTTGCACACAAAAGCATAGCAAACAGATTTGCTAGAATCTAGCTCATCAATATCAGATTTGGTGGCAAATAAACATGCACTTTTCAGTTTAATTTCAGAAGCAACATTAGATGGTTTATTATTAGGCTTCATTTGTTGCTCAAATTCTTTTGCCACAATCTGATTTTCACTCTTATTTTTCTCCTGTTTTGCTTTATTAGCTCTATTAATATCATCTTTCAAAATGGAATCAGAGTCATAGGAAGCAAAGTAATATTTTTATCCTTGTGAACAAGAGTATCTTGATTGTTTCTACCATGGTGTACAGAATTTTTATCAAATTGCCATGGTCTACCAAGTAATAAGGAACATGCTTGCATAGGTACCACATCACAATCAACATAATCAGCATATGTAGAGATACTAAAATGCACACGAGCAGTCGTGTTACCTTAACCTTGCGCTGTTGTTGAACCATTGGATGTAGTAAGGATGTGGATGTGGTCTTGTGGTGAGAAAGCTTCTCCACCATATCCATGCTAGCCAAGTTGTTGCAGCTCCCTCCATCTATGATGGCCTTGAATAGAACGTTCCTTCACAACTCCTTTGTATGGAACAAGTTATGCCTCTGATTTTGCTCTGCTTGTGTAACCTGCACACTCAAAACACGTTGAGCAACTAAACATTCATACTGTCGGCATCTTGAGCAGCCATGTATTGCGTCTCAAGATCAGAATCATCTCCACCGTGTTCTTCATGTGTAATAAGAGCCAAAGTCTCTTCATCATAGTCACTAAGCGGACTCATACCCACCATCCTCGGTAGCAATCATCACCTGCTGAGATTGGCATTCTCTGCATAAAATGTCCTCTTCCCTTATGACGACAAATAATATCACTTGTGTGCCTGTTGGCGCCATGGAAGAAGAAGAGCTACTGTGTAGGCCCAGCGGTGTGCTCTTGGCGGATAGTGGTGGTTGTGCCCTTTCTTGTATCACGGTTGGAGGTGGCAGCCGACGGAGGTGCGGTGTAGTAGAGCGTGTGGAAGTAGATGATGCGTGGTGTCCATGATGAAGGTCGACCTGCAGAAAAGTTAGTCGGCGCCAGCGCACTGTCGATCCTGCACTTCACGTTCAGCTTTACAAGCAAGATGGAATAATCGAGTGATATTATTATAATCCTTGTAGTCTAGAATGGTTTGAATCTCTCTATTTAATCCACCCAGAAAGCGTGCAAGCATAGCTTCATTCTCCTCAACAATACCACATCTAATCAAGCCGGTTTGTAATTCTGATAATATTCTTCTACGAATTTTTCCTTGTCTTAAGCGCTGCAATTTTTGAAGTAATTCACGTTGATAATATGGAGGAACCATGATCGCATAGCAGTTTTCAAAGCAGCCCAAGTACAGGAGCAGGATATAATCTACAATGTTCGGACCACCAAACACATGCAAAGCTAGTGAAAGCACAAACAGCAGCGAGAACACGTCTCTCCTCGGGATATTGTAAACATGTAAATCGTTGTTCAGTTTCTAATTCCCAAGTAAGATATATATCAGGAACATATCTACCCTCAAATGGTGGAATATTCAATTTCAGTTTAGGGAGATGGTCATGATCTCGTACTGAAGGGGAGCCGAACATCGCCATTATTTGCATGTGGGCGACACGGTGGTTGTGGTGCTGGTGGTTGCTGCGTAGTTCGATGTTGATCAACCTCATCCTCGTAAGCTCACATAATCATCCTCCCCCCGTGCAGCAGGAGCCCTGAAGTATCAGCATGAGCACCGGCAGCTTGGCGGTGAAGAGGGACACGGAAGCTTCGGCGGAGGGCTGTTTCGCGATGTGGAGGTAGTCCGTGTTGTTGTAGTAGAGGTGCGTTAGGTGCAGCGGTGGTGGTGGTGGTAGGTAGGCGAGCAATTCATTAAACTTGATATCGAGCTTCGTTTGAGCGCCTTCTCAATGCCATCTATCTTCTCCATGGCCTCTTCAAATCTATTTAGCACATCGTCCACCTGCCCACTCATCATTTGTTGAAACTTATCATGTAGCGCTTTGTTTGTCATGTTCTCCCGGTCAGTCTCGTCGGCTTGTGATCCTGCCATGGTTAGCAGCAATAGAAACACACAAGAATATGATTGACAGACTACTAGGAAGTGGTGGTGGTGGTGTGGTGGACGATCACAAATCCGTCAAGCAAATCTCAAATTCTTACAGTTCTTACCCGGCGGTGACGGTGAAAGCAACCGATGTAGTCAAAACTCTCAAAGCTTGGATAGAAGCGATTACGGGGAGAGTCAAGCATACGATGTAGATGTATGTGGAGCTGGGAAGGCTTATAATATGGTAGCAAAAAAGGGTCGGCAATAATCAATTCAGAGATGCAAAGTTGAATAAGCGCTCACTTGTGATCTTGTCTGGTCCTAGTGTTGGGGAGCGTAGTAATTTCAAAAATTTTCCTCACGATCACGCAAGACCATGGTGATGGCATAGCAGCGAGAGGAAGAGTGTCCGTCCACGTACCCTCGTAGACCCGAAAGCGAGCGTTATAACAACGCGGTTGATGTGGTCGACGTCTTCACGACCCGACCGATCCAAGCACCGAGCGTCACGGCACCTCCGAGTTACGCACACGTTCAGCTCGATGGCGATCCCGGACTCGATCCGGCAAAGTGTCGGGGATGAGTTCCGTCAAGACGACGGCGTGGTAGCGATGATGATGCTCCACCGGCGCGGGGCTTCGCCTAAGCTCATGACGATATGACTTCTCCAGCAGGGGCTTCACCTAAGCTCATGACGATATGACCGAGGTGGAATATGGTGGAAGGGGCACCGCACACGGCTAAGGAAAGATCCGTAGATCAACTTGTGTGTTATGGGGTGCCCTCGCCCAATATATAAAGGAGGGAAGGGGAGGGGCTGGCCGACCACCTATGGCTGCGCTGGGAGTCCTACTCCCAGGGAGTAGGATTCCCCAATCCTAGTCCAACTAGGGTTTGACCAAGGGAGAGGGAGAGAGGCGCCACCCCTTCTCCTAATCCTAATAGGACTAGGGAAGGGGAAGGCTGCTGCCAGCATATGGCCCCTTTTCTCTTTCCCTTAAGGCCCATCAAGGCCCATTGACTCCCGGGAGGTTCAGTAACCCCGGTACTCGTAAAATTCCCAATTTCACGGAGTGATTCCGAGTCAAACATAGGCTTCAATATATCAATCTTTATGTCTCGACCATTTGAGACTCCTCGTCATGTCCGTGATCTCATCAGGGACTCGAACAACCTTGGTACATCAATATCATATAAACTCATAATAAGCATCATCGAAGCGTTAAGCGTGCGGACCCTACGGGTTCGAGAACTATGTAGACATGACCGAGACACCTCTCGGTCAATAACCAATAGCGGGACCTGGATGCCCATATTGGTTCCTACATATTCTCTGAAGATCTTTATCGGTCAGACCGCATAACAATCATCGTTGTTCCTTTGTCATCGGTATGTTACTTGCCGAGATTCGATCGTCGGTATCAATACCTAGTTCAATCTCGTTCTTGGCAAGTCTCTTTTCTCGTTCCGTAATACATCATCTCACAACTAACACATTTAGTTGCAATGCACAAGGCTTATGTGATGTGCATTACCGAGAGGCCGGAGATACCTCTCAGAGCAATTGGAGTGACAAATCCTAATCTCGAAATATGCCAACCCAACATGTACCTTCGGAGACACACTGTAATGTACCTTTATAATCACCCGATTCGTTGTGGCGTTTGGTAGCACCCAAAGTGTTCCTCGGCAAGCAGGAGTTGCATAATCTCATAGTCATAGGAACATGTATGAGTCATGAAGAAAAGCACTAGCAACAAACTATCGATCGGTGCTATGCTAATGGAATGGGTCATGTCAATCAGATCATTCAACCAATGATGTGATCCCATTAATCAAATAACAACTCCTTGTTCATGGTTAGGAAACATAACCATCTTTGATTAACGAGCTAGTCAAGTAGAGGCATACTAGTGACACTCTGTAGGTTTATGTATTCACACATGTATTATGTTTCCGGTTAATACAATTCTAGCATGAATAATAAACATTTATCATGATATAAGAAATAAATAATAACATAATTATTGCCTCTAGGGCATATTTCCTTGATCTCCCACTTGCACTAGAGTCAATAATCTAGATCACATCACCATGTGATTAACATCGATAGTTCACATCATCATGTGATTAACACCCATAATTCACATCGCCATGTGACCAAGACCCAAAGGGTTTACTAGATTCAGTAATCTAGTTCACATCGCTATGTGATTAACACCCAAAAGAGTACTAAGGTGTGATCATGTTTTGCTTTGTGAGAGAATCTTAGTCAGCGGGTGCCACATTCAGATCCGTATGTATTTTGCAAATCTCTATGTCAACAATGCTCTTGCGGAGCTACTCTAGCTAATTGCTCCCACTATCAATATGTATCTAGATCGAGACTTAAAGTCATCCAGATCGGTGTCAAAACTTGCATCGACGTAACCCTTTACGACGAACCTTTTATCACTTCCATAATCGAGAAACATATCCTTATTCTACTAAGGATAATTTTGACCGCTGTCCATTGATCTACTCCTAGATCACTATTGCACTCCCTTGCCAAGCTTAGTGGTAGGGTATGCAATAGATCAGTACACTGACATGACATACTTTATAGAACCTATGGCTGATGCATAGGGAATGACTTTCATTCTCTTTCTATCTTCTGCCGTGGTCGGGTTTTGAGTCTTACTCAATCTCACACCTTGTAACACAGGCAAGAACTCTTTCTTTGACTGTTCCATTTTGAACTACTTCAAAATCTTGTCAAGGTATGTATTCATTGAAAAACTTTATCAAGCGTCTTGATCTATCTCTATAGATCTTGATGCTCAATATATAAGCATTTCACGAGGTCTTTCTTTGAAAAACTCCTTTCAAATACTCCTTTATGCTTTGCAGAATAATTCTACATTATTTCCGATCAACAATATGTCATTCACATATACTTATCGAAATCTTTGTAGTGCTCCCACTCACTTTCTTGTAAATCTGAGGCTTCTCCAAAAGTCTGTAAAAACCATATCTTTGATCAAATCATCAAGCATATATTCCAACTCTGAGATGCTTGCACCAGTCCATAGATGGATCATTGGAGCTTGCACATTTTGTTAGCTCCTTTAGGATTGACAAAACCTTACGGTTGCATCATATACAACTCTTCTTTAATAAATCCATTAAAGAATGTAGTTTTGACATCCATTTGCAGATTTCATAAAATGTGGCAATTGCTAACATGATTCGGACAGACTTAAGCATCGCTACTGATTGAGAAAATCTCATTGTAGTCAACACCTTGAACTTGTCAAAAACCTTTTTGCGACAAGTCGAGCTTTGTAGATAGTAACACTACTATCAACATCTGTCTTCCTCTTGAAAATCCATTTATCTACATGGCTTGCGATCATCGAGCAAGTCAATCAAAGTCCATACTTTGTTCTCATATATGGATCCTATCTCAGATTTCATGGTCTCAAGCCATTTCGCGGAATCTGGGCTCATCATCGCTTCCTCATAGTTCGTAGGTTTCATCATGTTCTAGTAACATGACTTCAGAACATGATTACCGCACCACTCAGTGCGGATCTTACTCTGGAAGACCTCGAGGTTTGGTAGCAACTTGATCTGAAGTTTCATGATCATCATCATTAACTTCCTCACTAATTGGTGCAGGAATCTTTGGAACTGATTTACGTGATGAACTACTTTCAATAAGGGAGAAGGTACAATTACCTCATCAAGTTTCTACTTTCCTCCCACTCACTTCTTTCGAGAGAAACTTCTTCTCTAGAAAGGATCCATCTTAACAACGAAAAACTTGCCTTCGGATCTGTGATAGAAGGTGTACCCAATAGTCACCTTTGGGTATTCTATGAAGGCGCACTTCTCCGATTTGGGTTCGAGCTTATCGGTGAAAACTTTTCACATAAGCATCACAACTCAAACTTTAAGAAACGACGACTTAGGTTTCTTGCTAAACCATAGTTCATACGGTGTCATCTCAGCGGTTTAGATGGTGCCCTATTAAGCGTGAATGCAGCTGTCTCTAATGCATAACCCCAAAAGCGATAGTGGTAAATCGGTAAGAGACATCATTGATCGCACCATATCAAAATAAAAAATCTGATTCTGACGTTCGGACACACCATAACGTTGTGGTGTTCGGTGGCGTGAGCTATGAAACTATTCCACTTTGTTTTAATTGAAGACCAAACTCGTAACTCAAATATTTATCTCCACGATCGGATCGCGAAACTTTATTTTCTTGTTACGATGATTTTCCACTTCACTCTGAAATTCTTTGAACTTTTCAATTATTTCAGACTTATGTTTTCATCAAGTAGATATACCTATATCTGCTCAAATCATCTTGTGAAGGTCAGAAAATAACGATACTTGCCACGAGCATCAACACTCATTGGATCGCATACATCGGTATGTATTATTTCCAATAAGTCGGTAGCTTGTTCCATTGTTAGGAGAAGCGGAGTTTTAGTCATCTTGCCCAAAAGGCACGGTTCGCAAGCATCAAATGATTCATAATCAAGTGATTCCAAAGTCCATCGGCATGGATTTTTTCATGCGCTTTACACCAATATGACCTAAGCGGCGAGTGCCACAAATAAGTTGCACTATCATTATTAACTTTGCATCTTTTGGTTTCAATATTATGAATATGTGTATCACTATGATCGAGATCAATGAACCATTTTCATTGGGTGTGTAACCATATAAGGTTTTATTCATGTAAGCAGAACAACAATTTATTCTCTTACTTAAATGAATAACGTATTGCAATAAACATGATCAAATCATATTTATGCTCAACACCAAATAACACTTATTTAGGTTCCACACTAATCCCGAAAGTATAGGGAGTGTGCGATGATGATCATATCAATCTTGGAACTACTTCCAACACTCATCGTCACTTCCCTTCAACTAGTTTCTTTTCATTCGCAACTCCGTTTCAAGTTACTACTCTTATGGCGAACCAGTATCAAATACCGAGGGGTTACTACGAACACTAGTAAAATACACATCAATAATCTGTATATCAAATATACCTTTGTTCACTTTGCCATCCTTCTTATCCGCCAAATACTTGGGGTAGTTCCGCTCCTAGTGACCAGTTCCATTGCAGCAAAAGCACTTAGTCTCGGGCTTAGGTCCGGACTTGGGCTTCTTCACTCGAGCAACAACTTGCTTGCCGTTCCTTTTGAAGTTCCCTTCTTCCCTTTGCCATTTTCCTTGAGACTAATGGTCTTGTCAACCATCAACACTTGATGTTTTCTTGATTTCTACCTTCGCCGATTTTAGCATCGCGAAGAGCTCGAGAATCTTTTCGTCATCCCTTGCATACTATAGTTCATCACGAAGTTCTACTAACTTAGTGATGGTGACTAGAAATTCTGTCAATCACTATCTTATCGGAAGATTAACTCCCACTTGATTCAAGCGATTGAAGTACTCGGACAATCTGAGCACATGCTCACTAGTTGGCGATTCTCCTCCATCTTTTAGTTATAGAACTTGTTGGAGACTTCATATCTCTCAACTCGGGTATTTGCTTGAAATATTTAACTTCAATTCTGGAACATCTCATATGGTCCATGGCGTTCAAAAACGTCTTTGAAGTCCCGATTCTAAACCGTTAAGCATGGTGCACTAAACTATCATGTAGTCATCATATTGAGCTAATAGCGTTCATAACGTCGCATACGCTCCTGCAATAGGTCTGTCACCTAGCGGTGCATTAAGGACATAATTCTTACGTGCAGCAATGAGGATAAACCTCGGATCACGGATCCAATCCACATCATTGCTACTAACATCTTTCAATACAATTTTCTCTAGGAACACATATAAAAATACAGGGAAGCAACAACGCGAGCTATTGATCTACAACATAATTTGCAAAATACTACGGGACTAAGTTCATGATAAATTAAAGTTCAATTAATCATATTACTTAAGAACTCCCACTTAGAAAAATATCCCTTCAATTCTCTAAGTGATTGCGTGATCCATATCAACTACACCATGACCGATCATCACGTGTGATGGAGTAGTTTCAATGGTGAACATCAATATGTTGATCATATCTACTATATGATTCACGCTCGACCTTCGGTCTCCGTGTTAGAGGTCATATCTTATATGCATAGCTCGTCAAGTATAACCTGAGTATTCTCGTGTGCAACTGTTTTGCACCGTTGTATTTGAGCGTAGAGCCTATCACACCCGATCATCACGTGGTGTCTCGGCACGAAGAACTTTCATAGCGGTGCATACTCGGGAGAACACTTCTTGATAATTTAGTAAGGGATCATCTTATAATGCTACCGTCAATCAAAGCAAAATAAGATGCATAAAGGATTAACATCACATGCAATCAATATAAGTGATATGATATGGCCATCATCATCTTGTGCTTGTGATCTCCATCTCGAAGCACCGTCATGATCACCATCGTCACCGGTAGCGACACCTTGATCTCCATCGTAGCATCGTTGTCGTCTCGCCAATCTTATGCTTCTCGACTATCGCTACCGCTTAGTGATAAAGTAAAGCATTACAGAAGCGATTGCATTTCATACAATAAGCGACAACCATATGGCTCCTGCCGATTGCCGATAACCGGTTACAAAACATGATCATCTCATACAATGAAATATAGCATCACGTCTTGACCATATCACATCACAACATGCCCTGCAAAAACAAGTTAGGCGTCCTCTACTTTGTTGTTGCAAATTTTACGTGGCTGCTACGGGCTGAGCAAGAACCGTTCTTACCTCGCATCAAAACCACAGCGATACTTCGTCAAATAGACTCCGTTTAACCTTCTCAAGGACGGGCGTAGCCCTCAGTTCAACTAAAGTGAGAGAGCAGACACCCGCCGGTCACCTTTAAGCAGCGAGTGCTCACGGCGGTGAAACCAGTCTCGCGTAAGCGTCTGGCGTAATGTCGGTCCGGGCGCTTCATCTCACAATACCGCTGAACCAAAGTATGACATCTTTGGTAGGTAGTATGACTTGTATCGCCCACAACTCACTTGTGTTCTACTCGTGCATATGACATCAACGCATAAAACCAGGCTCGGATGCCCTTTGTTGGGGAGCGTAGTAATTTCAAAATTTTCCTACGATCACGCAAGACCATGGTGATGGCATAGCGAGAGGAAGAATGTCGATCACGTACCCTCGTGACCGAAAGCGAAGCGTTATAACAACGGTTGATGTGGTCGTGCGTCTTCACGATCCGACCGATCCAAGCACCGAGCGTCACGGCACCTCCGAGTTACGCACGTTCAGCTCGATGGCGATCCCGGACTCGATCCAGCAAAGTGTCGGGGATGAGTTCCGTCGACCTGACGGCGTGGTGGACGATGATGATGCTCCACCGACGCGGGGCTTCGCCTAAGCTCATGACGATATGACTTCTCCAGCGAGGCTTCACCTAAGCTCATGACGATATGACCGAGGTGGAATATGGTGGAAGGGGCACCGCACGGCTAAGGAAAGATCTGTAGATCAACTTGTGTGTTATGGGGTGCCCTCGCCTTTGTATATAAAGGAGGGAAGGGAGGGCTGGCGGCCACCTATGGCTGCGCTGGGAGTCCTACTCCCAGGGAGTAGGATTCCCCCAATCCTAGTCCAACTAGGGTTTGACCAAGGGAGAGGGAGAGAGGCGCCACCCCTTCTCCTAATCCTAATAGGACTAGGGAAGGGGAAGGCTGCGACCAGCATATGGCCCCCTTTCTCTTTCCCTTAAGGCCCATCAAGGCCCATTGACTCCCGGGAGGTTCGGTAACCCCGGTACTCGTAAAATTCCCAATTTCACCGGAGTGATTAGGAATCAAACATAGGCTTCAATATATCAATCTTTATGTCTCGACCATTTGAGACTCCTCGTCATGTCCGTGATCTCATCCGGGACTCGAACAACCTTGGTACATCAATATCATATAAACTCATAATAAGCATCATCGAAGCGTTAAGCGTGCGGACCCTACGGGTTCGAGAACTATGTAGACATGACCGAGACACCTCTCGGTCAATAACCAATAGCGGGACCTGGATGCCCATATTGGTTCCTACATATTCTCTGAAGATCTTTATCGGTCGAGACCGCATAACAATCATCGTTGTTCCCTTTGTCATCGGTATGTTACTTGCCCGAGATTCGATCGTCGGTATCAATACCTAGTTCAATCTAATTCTTGGCAAGTCTCTTTTCTCGTTCCGTAATACATCATCTCACAACTAACACATTTAGTTGCAATGCTTGCAAGGCTTATGTGATGTGCATTACCGAGAGGGCCGGAGATACCTCTCAGAGCAATTGGAGTGACAAATCCTAATCTCGAAATATGCCAACCCAACATGTACCTTGGAGACACTGTAATGTACCTTTATAATCACCCGATTCGTTGTGGCGTTTGGTAGCACCCAAAGTGTTCCTCGGGCAAGCAGGAGTTGCATAATCTCATAGTCATAGGAACATGTATGAGTCATGAAGAAAAGCACTAGCAACAAACTATACGATCGGTGCTATGCTAATGGAATGGGTCATGTCAATCAGATCATTCAACCAATGATGTGATCCCATTAATCAAATAACAACTCCTTGTTCATGGTTAGGAAACATAACCATCTTTGATTAACGAGCTAGTCAAGTAGAGGCATACTAGTGACACTCTGTAGGTTTATGTATTCACACATGTATTATGTTTCCGGTTAATACAATTCTAGCATGAATAATAAACATTTATCATGATATAAGGAAATAAATAATAACATAATTATTGCCTCTAGGGCATATTTCCTTCACCTAGGCTAGACCGTGCTAGAGACGCGAGCCTAGAACACTAACAAAATCACGGCGCTGCACGGAAACAACGGAAAAGCACACTCTGGAATTTTTTTTTTTCGCTCTTTTTTTTTTTTGCGCTGCTTTTTTTTTTTGCGCTGCTCTTTTTTTTTTTTGCGAAAAACGCTTCATCGTAGTTGTGCAAACGAAGATTTTGTCAACCTTCAATGCCCATGAGAGGTAGTTCTGGTCATTGCTTCCATTGAACTTTGGCATGGTGAATTTTAGCTTGTCAGAAGCGCTGCTCTTCATTGTGTTGTTGGCGATGTTGATGATGACGCCCTGACGGGAATGTACTTCGCCTTCATGTTGCTCTTGGCCGAGGAAGACCATGATCAACTTGCTCTTGTTGAACTTGATGTTGAGGTGGAGCTTGATCAGCTTGTGGAGGAGCTTGAGGAACTTGACGTTGCAACATGAGGTTGGTAGTTCTTCTCTTGGATTTCTTCTCAAGGGCTTCTCTTGATTGCCTGCTCGTCACATTGGCGGTTGGCTTAAGGCTCTACTTGATTCTTGAAGGGCACGCATGCCTCAAGAGCTTGCGCTTCACGTTGTTGTTGTTGAAGACGTTGAGCCTTGGCGCCTTGTTCTGCTGGTGACGACGCGTTCTTTTCTTCCTCTTGTTGGCACTTAAGACGGTTGTCGTTTGGGCTTGAGCAAAAGCCTTTGGTTTGATTGAGGACGAGAACTTGATCATCAACTTGTTTCTGTGAATGCTTGCTGGGCGAAGCGGTTGCGCGATGCATGACGGTCTGGCGCTGCTCGTCAAGAGTGTTCAGCGGACGTGTACTTGAGTCGAGAAGGTGTCACGAATGTCGACTGAGCGGTCTGGCTTTGATGATGAAGAAGTGGAATGATGTCGCTCTTTCTCATCAACGCCGCATCTCGGCCCATTCTTGCATCATTCTTCTTGTGAGCCTCGAACTTGTTGTCGGGTAGTCTCTTGTAACGCTGCTCGGAGAGTCGCAAGTCGGTGGCGAAGGTTGTCGCGCGTCGCCATTGCTTGTTGTTCTTGGTGCAACGTCACAGTACCAAAGAGGTGGTTCCTGGTGACGATGAGGACATGTCGCCGCCTTTTCTCGATGAAGAGTGGGTTGGTAGAAGAATCCTAATCATCCATCATTCCAAACAAGATGTGATTGGTAGAACGGAAAAGAACTTATACCAATGTACCTTTGACCGATGTTCAAAATGAATCAAGTTCACTCAAATGCGACAATGAAATAGCACTTGGTACCGATTCTTGCTCGGTTCTCACACCTACACAAATAAAAGCTTATGGTGGAGCTCGTTAGTATGGCGGCACAAAATTTGATGCAATTGTAAGTGAGACTCAATAAAGTTGAAAAGATTCGCAAATTCGCAAATGTAACAAGTAGACCAAGCAAGTAGTGGTACACTTAAACACACACTAGTAAATAGATAAGTGGGATTGTGCAAACCAAAAGTGAGCCAAAATGTGGAAACCATTTAGAATGCTCTTGTTGCACAATACTAGAGAGACGCTAGCACGATTGCAATAAAAGGCGGATACGCTAACTTGTGCACAACCTATTAGGCAAAATGCAACGATCTCTATCCCAAGTATGCTATATGTATGATATTTCAGTGCTTATGATCCAAGATGATCGGATATGACAATCTTAATGTTGTATGATGCTATGGTTCTTGCTTATAAGCTCTTTGCTTATCTTCACCTCTTGCTTAAAAGCTTGGGTGGCTTTTTCACTTTTGAGCTCTTTTCTTATGCAAACTTCACGAACCAAGATAGCAATTGTGTATGCTATGACAACATTGTGACACACGAAATGATCTCAAGATATGCACCACTATGGTATGCTATGTATCCCTATGGAGTATGATCACTAAGGCACATGTCACGCTGCTTAAATACTCAATGGCTAGTCTCGATGGGTAAGCAACGCAGTAAGGCTATGTGGTTATCAATGCAATCGTAGAGATGACAAAGATGTCGCCGAGGTTACCGCCCTGACGATGATGAGTCCTGCCAAGATGAGCGGTGGTGATGTTGACGCCGAACCGAGCAGAGGCAAAGGTGTCCCGCTGTTTCGATGAGATGGTGGCTATCGCTTCGTGGAGTCGCATTCCTTGACGATCCGACCACGATCGGCGAGACGCCGCTTTAGCAATCGCTAAACCAACTTCCGAGGGTTATTGACCACGCCGAGCACGATCAACCTGACCACGATTAGGGCCCGCTTTCCGCGAGCAAACGAAGAACAAGCAAGAAACCGAGATTGCAATCTGGATATTGCTAATATAAGATGAAAGCTTTATTGATCAAGGTGGGGTTCTGCGACGCTTTGTTCGTCGTTGAACACAACGAAGCACTAAGTTGCAGCTATGGCTAACTTTAATCTAAACAAAACCCAAGGTCTAAACGGTGCCCTAAGGGCTGTATATATATGGAGGAAGAGGGGAATTCTCGTGGCCCTTGGTGGAGGGGTCCAAATCAACCCTAACTCTGTTTCCCCACATACGGGACTCTAAAAACAGCCTATACTTAAGTATTTCTTGAAATTACATGGGCCTGGCCAATAATAAGGTGACGAGAAAGACTCAGAATAGCCTCGGACGACATTTATGAAGTAGCATCTTATATATTTCTGTCCAAGGCTTCATGCACCCATTATGGTGGCTTCAAAGTCCTCGAATCATCACTTGTAACTCCGTTTGTTCCCTATGCATGGCATGATCTCCATGCTTGTTCTTGCTCCAATGTCCATCCTTCTCCAAGCTAGGGCCTTCATTTGTAAGCAAAACAAATGTATCCAATTTAGGCAGCATCATATTCTCATGAACATTAGAATCATTACCAAGAAACGAAAAGTACCTCGACAATTGAATTATGTATGCGAGCTCTAGTAATTGGTCCAAGATATGTAGCAAAGAGGGGATGTGGGTAACAATGGTATTGATGTCCTCATCATCCTCCCCTTCTTGAAATGAAGTCGGCCTCGACGGAAGCTCATATTCCTCACCCAAATAAGGCTTCAAATCAAGAATGTTAAAAGTGGACTAACCCAAAATCTGCAGCAGCTCAAGTTTATATGCATTATCATTTATTTCTCTAACACCTTAAATGGACCATCAGACGTGGCATTAGCTTTGATTATGCATGCAAATTAGGAAACCTATCTCACGCAAATGTAACCAAACAAGATCTCCAGTGCAAAGACAACATGTTTTCTACCCTTATCTCCAAAGCAAGTTTATATTTAGCATTCATACGCTCAATGTTTTCCTTAGTTATCTCATGCATTTTTTAAAATCAATTCAAAGACGTTCTTTAGCATCAAAATTAACCTTCTCCAAGATGGAAGAGGCAACAAATCAATAGGTGCACGAGGTAGGTAGCCATACACAATTTCAAAAGGGCACATCTTAGTAGTAGAATGCAATGAACGATTATAAGCAAATTCAATATGAGGCAAGCATTCTTCCCACATTTTCTTATTATTCTTCAAAAACAGCCCTAAGCATAGTAGACAATGTTATATTGACTACTTCAGCTTGTCCATCACTTGGGGTGACAAGTAGTACTAAAAAGCGCTTAGTCCCCAACTTAGCCCATAAACATCTCCAAAAGTGCTAAGAAATTTAGTATCACGATCTGAAACAATAGTATTTGGCACACCATGCAAGTTAATAATTTCACGAAAGAACAAATCAGCAACATTAACAAGATCATCGCTTTTATGACATGGTATAAAGTGTGCCATTTTAGAATCTATCCACGACAACAAATATGTTATCCTCCCTTCTTTGTTCGAGGTAAACCCAAAACAAAGTCCATAGATATATCCTCCCAAGGAACACTAGGCACAGTGCAAAGGCATATATAAACCATGAGGATTGAGTCGTGACTTAGCTTTTTGACATGTAGTGCAGCGAGCAACAAAACGCCAACATCCCGCGCCTCATCTTTGGCCAAAAGAAATGTGTAGCAAGCATATCCTCCGCCTTCTTCACGCCAAAGTGTCCCATTAATCCTCCTCCATGCGCCCCGCAACAACAAAAAGATCTTAATGAGCTAGCAGGAATGCATAGCTTGTTAGCACTAACACAAAACCATCATTAATAACTAACTTGTTCCATGTTCTTCCTTCTTTACAATTCTGCATTACATCTTTAAAATCAGCATCATGCACATATTGATCTTTGATGGTCTCCAAACCAAAAATTTTGAAGTCAAGTTGTGAAAGCATAGTATATCGACGAGACAAAGCATCAAGAATAACATTTCTTTTACTCCTTCTTGTGTTTAATGACATAAGGGAAAGTCTCAATGAATTCAACCCATTTAGCATGTCTACTTATTCAGTTTAGCTTGACTTTTAATATGTTTCAAAGATTCATGATCAGAATGTATAACAAATTCTTTTGGGCCATAAATAATGTTGCCATGTCTCTAAAGTCCTAACAAGAGCATATAATTCTTTTGTCATAAGTAGAATAGTTCAGACTAGGCCCACTCAATTTTTTCAGAAAAGTATGCAATGTGTTTACATCTTGTAATAACACACCTCCTAATCCAATTCCACTAGCATCACATTCAAGCTCAAAAGTCTTATTAAAGTCAGGAAGTTGGAGTAAAGGAGCATGTGTCAACTTATCTTTCAATACCGTGGAAGGCTTCTTCCGGCGGCACCCCAAACAAAAGGCACATCCTTTGTAAGCTCATTGAGAGGTGCAGCAATGGTGCTAAAGTCTCTCACAAAACGCCTATAGAAACCAGCGAGTCCAAGAAAACTCCTCACTTGTGTGACTTTTGGGCTGCGCCAACTCTCAATAGCTTCAATCTTGGCTTTATCAACTTCAATTCCCCTGTGGAGTAACAACATAGCTAAGAAAAGATACTCGGTCGGTGCAAAAGTGCACTTCCTGTTGTTACCAAACAAACGTGCATCACGAGCATTAAAAACAGCACGAATGTTCCAAATGTTCTTCCAAAGATTTGCTATAAATCAGTATATCATCAAAGTAAACTACCACAAATCGTCCAATGAAAGCACGAAACTTCGCTCATTAATCTCATGAAAGTACTAGGTGCATTAGTTAACCCAAAAGGCATGACTAACCACTCATATAATCCAAACTTAGTTTTAAATGTTGTTTTCCATTCATCTCCCAATTTCATAATGAATTTGATGGTATCCACTACGCAAATCAACTTTGGAGAATATTGTAGAGCCACTAATTCATCAAGCATATCATCTAGCCTAGGAATAGGATGATGATAACTAATAGTAATATTATTAATGCCTCTACAATCAACACACATAATGCCGACGTACCATCCTTTTTAGGCACTAGTATAATAGGAACAACACAAGGACTAAGAGATTCACAGATATAACCTTTGTCGAGCAGCTCAGTACTTGACGATAATCTCCTTCGCCTCCTCCGGATTGGTACGGTATGGTGCGCGTTGGTAGCGATGCACCGAATTAAGTCAATTTGATGCTCAATCCTAATAGGTGGTAACTCCCGTGGCACGCCTTGTGGGAAGACATCGAACTCCCTAAAATGTTAGTGACAAAAGGGGGGGCAAAGAGGAAGGCACGCCCCTAATGAAAATAATGCCTCTTTGCACACAAAAGCATAGCAAACAGATTTGCTAGAATCTAGCTCATCAATATCAGATTTGGTGGCAAATAAACATGCACTTTTCAGCTTAATTTCGTAGCAACATTAGATGGTTTATTATTAGGCTTCATTTGTTGCTCAAATTCTTTTGCCACAATCTGATTTTCACTCTTATTTTTCTCCTGTTTTGCTTTTATTAGCTCTATTAATATCATCTTTCAAAATGGAATCAGGAGTCATAGGAAGCAAAGTAATATTTTATCCTTGTGAACAAGAGTATACTGATTGTTTCTACCATGGTGTACAGAATTTTTATCAAATTGCCATGGTCTACCAAGTAATAAGGAACATGTTTGCATAGGTACCACATCACAATCAACATAATCAGCATATGTAGAGATACTAAAATGCACACCTAACAAGACGTGTTACCTTAACCTTGCCGCTGTTGTTGAACCATTGGATGTAGTAAGGATGTGGATGTGGTCTGTGGTGAGAGAAAGCTTCTCCACCATATCCATGCTAGCCAAGTTGTTGCAGCCCTCCATCTATGATGACGCGAATAGAACGCCTTCACAACTCCCTTGTATGGAACAAGTTATGCCTCCGATTTTGCTCGCTTGTGTAACTCGCACACTCAAAACACGTTGAGCAACTAAACATTCATACCGCAAGATCTTCAAAGAGCCATGTATTGCGCCTCAAGATCGTAATCATCTCCACCGTGTTCTTCATGTGTAATAAGAGCCAAAGTCTCTTCATCATAGTCACTAGCGGACTCATACCCACCATCCTCAAGAGCAATCATCACACGCTGAGATTGGCATTCTTCAAGAAATGTCCTCTTCCCTTACAACGCATTTACAAATAATATCACTTGTGTGCCCTGCTGACGCCCATGGAAGAAGAAGAGCTCGTAGGCCCAAGCAGTGTGCTCTTGGCGATAGTGGTGGTTGTGCCCTCGCTTGTATCACGTTGGAGGTGGCAGCCACTGAGGTGCCGGTAGTAGAACGTGGAAGTAGATGATGCACGGGTGTCCATGATGAAGGTCGACTGCAGAAAAGTTAGTCCGCGCCAACGCTCACGATCCTGCACTTCACGCTCAGCTTTACAAGCAAGATGGAATAATCGAGTGATATTATTATAACCTTGTAGTCTAGAATGGTTTGAATCTCTATTTAATCCACCCGTAAAACGTGCAAGCATAGCTTCATTCTCCTCAACAATACCACATCTAATCAAGCCAGTTTGTAATTCTGATAATATTCTTCACCGAATTTTTTCCTTGTCTTAAGCGCTGCAATTTTTGAAGTAATTCACGCTGATAATATGGAGGAACCCAACGAGCACGCATAGCAGTTTTCAAAGCAGCCCAAGTAACTGAACAGATATAATCTACAATGTTCGTGACCACCAAACACATGCAAAGCTAGTGAAAGCACAAACAAAGAGGAACACGCTCTCCTCAGATATTGTAAACATGTAAATCGTTGTTCGCTTAATTCCCAAGTAAGATATATATCAGAACATATCTACCCTCAAATGGTGGAATATTCAATTTCAGTTTAGGGAGATGGTCATGATCTCGCACCAAGGGGAGCCCAACATCGCCATTATTTGCATGTGGACTATTCGGTGGTTGTGGTGCAGGTGGTGCTGAAGTTCGATGTTGATCAACCTCATCCTCGTAAGCTCACATAATCATCCTCCCCACCAAAGCAGCAGGAGCCACGTATATCAACAAGAGCACCAAAGAGCTTGGCCAGTGAAGAGGGACACGGAAGCTCGGCGGAGGGCTGTTTCATGTGGAGGTAGTCCGTGTTGTTGTAGTAGAGGTGCGTTAGGTGCAGCCAGTGGTGGTGGTGGTAGACGCGCGACAGCAATTCATTAAACTTGATATCGAGCTTGCTTCAACGCCTTCTCAATGCCATCTATCTTCTCCATGGCCTCTTCAAATCTATTTAGCACATCGTCCACCTGCCCACTCATCATTTGTTGAAACTTATCATGTAGCGCTTTGTTTGTCATGTTCTCCTCAAATGGGCCTTCGCTGCTTGTGATCCCGCCATGGTTAGCAGCAATAGAAACACACAAGAATATGATTCGACAGACTACTAGGAAGTGGTGGTGGTGTGGTGGATGTACTACAAACCACAAGCAAATCTCAAATTCTTACCAGTTTTACCAAGAAGAAAGAAAAGTGATCGGCAACCGATGTAGTCAAACTCTCAAAGCTTGGATAGAGCGATTACTGTGGAGAGTCAAACGCACGATGTAGATGTATGTGGAGCTCGAAGGCTTATAATATGGTAGCAAAAAAGGGTCAGCAATAATCAATTCAGAGATGCAAAGTTGAATAAACGCTCAACGACGGTAATCGCGGTTGGTCCTAGTGTTGGGGAACGAGTAATTTCAAAAATTTTCCACGATCACGCAAGACCATGGTGATGGCATAGCAACGAGAGGGAAGAGGTCCGCCCACGCATCGTGAGACCGAAGCGAAGCGCTATAACAACGCTGTTGATGTGGTCGCACGCCTTCACGACCGACCGATCCAAGCACCGAACGCACGGCACCTCCGGAAGTTCTGCACATCGCTCAGCTCGATGACGATCCCTGACCGATCCAAAGAAAGTGTCGGGATGAGTTCCACAAGACGACGGGCGCAGGACGGCGATGATGCTCCACCGACGAGGGCTTCGCCTAAGCTCCTGACGACATGACTCTCAAGCAGGGCTTCACCTAAGCTCCGCGACGATATGACCGAGGTGGAATATGGTGGAAGGGGCACCGACACGGCTAAGGAAAGATCCGAGATCAACTTGTGTGTTATGGGTGCCCTCCGCCTCAGATATAAAGGAGGGAAGGGAGGGGCTGGCCGACCACCTATGGCTGCGCTTGGAGTCCTACTCCCACCGAGTAGGATTCCCCCAATCCTAGTCCAACTAGGGTTTCACCAAGGGAGGGAGAGAGATGCCACCCCTCTCCTAATCCTAATAGGACTAGGAAGGGGAAGGCCGCGCCAGCATATGGCCCCTTTCTCTTTCCCCTTAAGGCCCATCAAGGCCCATTGACTCTCGGAGGTTCCAGAACCCCTGCATCTCCAGAAAATTCCAATTTCACCCTGAGTGATTCCGAGTCCAAACATAGGCTTCCAATATATCAATCTTTATGTCTCGACCATTTCGAGACTCTCGTCATGTCCGTGATCTCATCCGGACTCAACAACCTTCGTACATCAATATCATATAAACTCATAATAACCGCCATCAAACGTTGTTGCAAGGGATTCTACGGTTCGAGAACTATGTAGACATGACCGAGACACCTCTTCGTCAATAACCAATAGCGGACCTGGATGCCCATATTGGTTCCTACATATTCTACGAAGATCTTTATCGGTCGATCAAGATAACAATCATACGTTGTTCCTTTGTCATCGGTAGTTACTTCGCCCGAGATTCATCGCTTGTATCCAATACCTAGTTCAATCTCGCATCGCAAGTCTCTTTTCGCTCCGTAATACATCATCTCACAACTAACACATTTAGTTGCAATGCTTGCAAGGCTTATGTGATGTGCATTACCGAGAGGGCCCGAGATACCTCTCCGACAATTGGAGTGACAATCCTAATCTCAAATATGCCAACCCAACATGTACCTTCGGAGACACCTGTAATGTACCTTTATAATCACCCAGCTATGCCAGACGCTTGGTAGCACCCAAAGTGTTCTCGGCAAACGGGAGTTGCATAATCTCATAGTCATAGGAACATGTATGAGTCATGAAGAAAAGCACTAGCAACAAACTATACGATCAAAGCTATGCTAATGGAATGGGTCATGTCAATCGATCATTCAACCAATGATGTGATCCCATTAATCAAATAACAACTCCTTGTTCATGGTTAGGAAACATAACCATCTTTGATTAACGAGCTAGTCAAGTAGAGGCATACTAGTGACACTCAGAGGTTTATGTATTCACACATGTATTATGTTTCCGGTTAATACAATTCTAGCATGAATAATAAACATTTATCATGATATAAGGAAATAAATAATAACATTATTATTGCCTCTAGGCATATTTCCTTCAGCCTCCCACTTGCACTAGAGTCAATAATCTAGATCACATCACCATGTGATTAACATCGATAGTTCACATCATCATGTGATTAACACCCATAATTCACATCGCCATGTGACCAAGACCCAAAGGGTTTACTAGATTCAGTAATCTAGTTCACATCGCTATGTGATTAACACCCAAAGAGTACTAAGGTGTGATCATGTTTTGCTTTGTGAGAGAATTTAGTCAACGGGTCGCCACATTCAGATCCGTATGTATTTTGCAAATCTCTATGTCAACAATGCTCGCACGGAGCTACTCTAGCTAATTGCTCCCACTATCAATATGTATCTAGATCGAGACTTAAAGTCATCCGATCGGTGTCAAAACTTGCATCGACGTAACCCTTTACGCATTTAACCTTTTATCACTTCCATAATCGAGAAACATATCCTTATTCTACTAAGGATAATTTTGACCGCTGTCCATTGATCTACTTTAGATCACTATTGCACCCCTTGCCAAGCTTAGTGGTAGGGTATGCAATAGATCTGGTACACAAAGATGACATACTTTATAGAACCTATGGCTGATGCATAGGAATGACTTTCATTCTCTTTCTATCTTCCGCCGTGGTCGGGTTTTGAGTCTTACTCAATCTCACACCTTGTAACACAGTGCAAGAACTCTTTCTTTGATCGCTCCATTTTGAACTACTTCAAAATCTTGTCAAGGTATGTATTCATTGAAAAACTTTATCAAGCCGCCTTGATCTATCTCTATAGATCTTGATGCTCAATATAAGCAGCTTCACCGAGGTCTTTCTTTGAAAACTCCTTTCAAATACTCCTTTATGCTTTGCAGTATAATTCTACATTATTTCCCATCAACAATATGTCATTCACATATACTTATCGTAAATGCTGTAGTGCTCCCACTCACTTTCTTGTAAATACAAAGCCTCCAAAAGTCAGATAAAACCATATGCTTTGATCAAATCATCAAGCATATATTCCAACTCGAGATGCTTGCACCAATCCATAGATGGATCACTGAGCTTGCACATTTTGTTAGCCTTTAGGATTGACAAAACCTTCGTTGCATCATATACAACTCTTCTTTAATAAATCCATTAAAGAATGTAGTTTTGACATCCATTTGCCGATTTCATAAAATGTGGCAATTGCTAACATGATTCGGACAGATTTACATCGCTACAGCTTGAGAAAATCTCATCGTAGTCAACACCTTGAACTTGTCAAAACCTTTTATGCATAAGTCGAGCTTTGTAGATAGTAACACTACTATCAACATCTGTCTTCCTCTTGAAGATCCATTTATCTACATGGCTTGCCGATCATCGAGCAAGTCAATCAAAGTCCATACTTTGTTCTCATATATGGATCCCATCTCAGATTTCATGGTCTCAAGCCATTTCATGAATCGGCTCATCATCGCTTCTCATAGTTCGAGGTTTCATCATGTTCTAGTAACATGACTTCCGAATATGATTACCGCATTCACCACTGTGCGGATCTTACTCGAAGACCCACGAGGTTTGGTAGCAACTTGATCTCAAGTTTCATGATCATCATCATTAACTTCCTCACTAATTGGGTGAATCATCGAACTGATTTCGTGATGAACTACTTTCCAATAAGGGAGAAGGTACAATTACCTCATCAAGTTTCTACTTTCCTCCCACTCACTTCTTTCGAGAGAAACTTCTTCTAGAAAGGATCCATCTTAGCAACGAAAAACTTGCTTCGGATCTGTGGATAGAAGGTGTACCCAATAGTCACCTTTGGGTATTCTATGAAGACGATTCGATTTGGGTTCGAGCTATCGTGAAAACTTTTTCACATAAGCATCACAACTCCAAACTTTAAGAAACGACAGCTTAGGTTTATCGCTAAACCATAGTTCATACGGTGTCATCTCAACGGATTTAGATGGTGCCCTATTAAACGTGAATGCAGCTGCCTCTAATGCATAACCCCAAAACGATAGTGGTAAATCGGTAAGAGACATCATTGATCGCACCATATCAAAATAAAGTACGGTTACGACGCTCGACACACCATAACGCTGTGGTGTTCCGTGGCGTGAGCTATGAAACTATTCCACTTTGTTTTAATTGAAGACCAAACTCAGAATCTCAAATATTTATCTCCACGATCAGATCGCAGAAACTTTATTTTCTTGTTACGATGATTTTCCACTTCACTCGAAATTCTTTGAACTTTTCAATTATTTCAGACTTATGTTTCATCAAGTAGATATACCTATATCTGCTCAAATCATCTTGTGAAGGTCGAAAATAACGATATTTGCCATTTAGCATCAACACTCATTGGATCGCATACATCGGTATGTATTATTTCCAATAAGTCAAGAGCTTGTTCCATTGTTCCGAGAACGGAGTTTTAGTCATCTTGCCCAAAAGGCACGGTTCGCAGCATCAAATGATTCATAATCAAGTGATTCCAAAAGTCCATCAAGATGGATTTTTCATGCGCTTTACAACCAATATGACCTAAACGGCAGTGCCACAAATAAGTTGCACTATCATTATTAACTTTGCATCTTTTGGTTTCAATATTATGAATATGTGTATCACTATGATCGAGATCCAATGAACCATTTTCATTGGGTGTGTAACCATATAAGGTTTTATTCATGTAAAATGTAACAACAATTTATTCTCTTACTTAAATGAATAATCAGATTGTAATAAACATGATCAAATCATATTTATGCTCAACACCAAATAACACTTATTTAGGTTCCACACTAATCCCGAAAGTATAGGAGTGCGATGATGATCATATCAATCTTGGAACTACTTCCAACACTCATCGCCACTTCCCTTCAACTAGTTTCTTTTCATTCGCAACTCCTGCTTCAAGTTACTACTCTAGCAACTGAACCAGATCAAATACCGAGGGTTGCTACTTAACACTAGTAAAATACACATCAATAATCTGTATATCAAATATACCTTTGTTCACTTTGCCATCCTTCTTATCCGCCAAATACTTGGGGTAGTTCCGCTCCTAGTGACCAGTTCCATTGCAGCAAAAGCACTTAGTCTCGTGCTTAGGTCCAGACTTGGGCTTCTTCACCGAGCAGCAACTTGCTTGCCGCCTTTTGAAGTTCCCTTCTTCCTTTGCCATTTTCCTTGAGACTAATGGTCTTGTCAACCATCAACACTTGATGTTTTTCTTGATTTCTACCTTCAACGATTTTAGCATCGCCAAGAGCTCGAGAATCTTTTTCGCCATCCCTTGCATATTATAGTTCATCACGAAGTTCTACTAACTTAGTGATGGTGACTAGAGAATTCTGTCAATCACTATCTTATCCGGAAGATTAACTCCCACTTGATTCAAGCGATTGAAGTACTCGCATAATCTGAGCACATGCTCACTAGTTGAGCGATTCTCTCCATCTTTTAGTTATAGAACTTGTTGGAGACTTCATATCTCTCAACTCGGTATTTGCTTGAAATATTAACTTCAATTCTCGAACATCTCATATGGTCCATGACGCTCAAAACGCCTTTGAAGTCCCGATTCTAAACCGCTACATGGTGCACTAAACTATCATGTAGTCATCATATTGAGCTAGCCAAACGCTCATAACGCCCGTGATTCTGCTCCTCGCAATAGGTCCGTCATACCTAGCGTGCATTAAGGACATAATTCTTCTCCAGCAAAGAATGAGGATAAACTCGATCACGGATCCAATCCACATCATTGCTACTAACATCTTTCAATACAATTTTCTAGGAACACATATAAAAATACAGGAAGCAACAACGCGAGCTATTGATCTACAACATAATTTGCAAAATACTACCAGACTAAGTTCATGATAAATTAAAGTTCAATTAATCATATTACTTAAGAACTCCCACTTAGAAAATATCCTTCAATTCTAAGTGATTATATGATCCATATCAACTACACCATGACCGATCATCACGCAGTGATGGAGTAGTTTCAATGGTGAACATCAATATGTTGATCATATCTACTATATGATTCACGCCGACCTTCGGTCTCCGTGTTCCGAGGTCATATCTTATATGCATAGCTCGTCAAGTATAACTGAGTATTCTGCGGTGCAACTGTTTTGCACCCGCTGTATTTGAACGTAGAGCCTATCACACCCGATCATCACGTGGTGTCTCAAAGACGAAGAACTTTCGCGAACGGTGCATACTGTGGAGAACACTTCTTGATAATTTAGTAAGGATCATCTTATAATGCTACCGCCAATCAAAGCAAAATAAGATGCATAAAGGATTAACATCACATGCAATCAATATAAGTGATATGATATGGCCATCATCATCTTGTGCTTGTGATTCCATCTCAAGCACCGCCATGATCACCATCGCCACCGGCGCCACACCTTGATCTCCATCGAGCATCGTTGTCGCCTCGCCAATCTTATGCTTTCTTTGACTATCGCCACCGCTTAGTGATAAAGTAAAGCATTACAGGCATTGCATTTCATACAATAAAGCGACAACCATATGGCTCCTGCCAACTGTCGATAACTTCGTTACAAAACATGATCATCTCATACAATGAAATATAGCATCACGCCTTGACCATATCACATCACAACATGCCCCCGCAAAACAAGTTAGACGCCCTCTACTTTGTTGTTGCAAATTTTACGTGGTTGCTACGGGCTGAGCAAGAACCGTTTTACCACGCATCAAAACCACAACGACATTTCACAAATAGACTCCGCTTTAACCTTCTCAAGGACCGGCGAGCCACACTCGGTTCAACTAAAGTGAGAGAGACAGACACCGCCACCACCTTTAAGCAACGAGTGCTCACAGCCGGTGAAACCAGTCTCGCAAGCGCACGCAGAATGTCGGTCCGGCCGCTTCATCTCACAATACCGCTGAACCAAAGTATGACATGCTGGTAGGTAGTATGACTTGTATCGCCCACAACTCACTTGTGTTCTACTCGCGCATATGACATCAACGATAAAACCAGGCTCGATGCCACCGCTGGGGAACGAGTAATTTCAAAAATTTTCCCACGATCACGCAAGACCATGGTGATGGCATAGCAACGAGAGGGAAGAGGTCCGCCCACGCACTCAGAGACCGAAAGCGGAAGCGCTATAACAACGCTGTTGATGTGGTCGACGCCTTCACGATCCGACCGATCCAAGCACCGAACGACGGCACCTCCGAAGTTCTGCACACGCTCAGCTCGATGACGATCCCCGGACCCGATCCAAAGAAAGTGTCGGGATGAGTTCCACAAGACGACGAAGGCAGGACGATGATGATGCTCCACTGACGCAGGGCTTCGCTTAAGCTCCGCGACGATATGACTTCTCCAAGCAGGTTTCACCTAAGCTCCGCGACGATATGACCGAGGTGGAATATGGTGGAAGGGGCACCGACACGGCTAAGGAAAGATCTCGAGATCAACTTGTGTGTTATGGGGTGCCTCTGCCTCAGATATAAAGGAGGAAGGGGAGGCTGGTCGCCACCCATGGCTGCGCTTGGGAGTCCTACTCCCACCGGGAGTAGGATTCCCCCAATCCTAGTCCAACTAGGGTTTGACCAAGGAGAGGGAGAGGGCGCCACCCCTTCTCCTAATCCCAATAGGACTAGGAAGGGGAAGGCCGCGCCAGCATATGGCCCCTTTTCTTTCCCTTAAGGCCCATCAAGGCCCATTGACCCCGGAGGTTCCGTAACCCCCGCATCTCGAAATTCCAATTTCACCCGTGAGTGATTCCGAGTCCAAACATAGGCTTCCAATATATCAATCTTTATGTCTCGACCATTTCGAGACTCTCGCCATGTCCGTGATCTCATCCGGACTCAACAACCTTCGTACATCAATATCATATAAACTCATAATAACCGCCATCGAAACGTTAAGTTGCAAGGACTTACGGGTTCGAGAACTATGTAGACATGACCGAGACACCTCTTCGTCAATAACCAATAGCGGACCTGATGCCCATATTGGTTCCTTACATATTCTACGTAAGATCTTTATCGGTCGATCGCATAACAATCATACGTTGTTCCCTTTGTCATCGGTATGTTATTTGCCCGAGATTCGATCGTCGATCCAATACCTAGTTCAATCTCAGCATCGCAAGTCTCTTTTCTCGCTCCGTAATACATCATCTCACAACTAACACATTTAGTTGCAATGCTTGCAAGGCTTATGTGATGTGCATTACCGAGAGGGCCTGTAGATACCTCTCCGACAATTGGAGTGACAAATCCTAATCTCAAATATGCCAACCCAACATGTACCTTCTGGAGACACCTGTAATGTACCTTTATAATCACCCAGCTACGCCAGACGCTTGGTAGCACCCAAAGTGTTCCTCGGCAAACGGGAGTTGCATAATCTCATAGTCATAGGAACATGTATGAGTCATGAAGAAAAGCACTAGCAACAAACTATACGATCAAGTGCTATGCTAATGGAATGGGTCATGTCAATCGATCATTCAACCAATGATGTGATCCCATTAATCAAATAACAACTCCTTGTTCATGGTTAGGAAACATAACCATCTTTGATTAACGAGCTAGTCAAGTAGAGGCATACTAGTGACACTCAGAGGTTTATGTATTCACACATGTATTATGTTTCCGGTTAATACAATTCTAGCATGAATAATAAACATTTATCATGATATAAGGAAATAAATAATAACATAATTATTGCCTCTAGGGCATATTTCCTTCACCTAGGCTAGACCTGCTAGAGACGCGAGCCTAGAACACTAACAAAATCACTACGCTGCACAGAAACAACGAAAAGCACACTCGAATTTTTTTTTTTTTTTTTTCGCTTTTTTTTTTTTATGCGCTTGCTGTTTTTTTTTTTTTTTTAAAAATCACTATAATGGCGAAAGTGTCTCAAAACTCTTCCCGCTTGCGCTACGTTGTTGTTGTTGAAGCGTTGAGCCTTGGCGTCTTGTTCGTTTGGTGACGGCGTGCTCTTTCTTCCTCTTGTTGGCGGCGAAGGCGTTGTCGTTCTTCTTGAAGCTTGGCAAAAGCCTCTTGGTTTGATTGAGGGCGAGGAACTTGATCATCAACTTGCTCTTGTGAATCTTGTCATGTAGCGGGTTGCGAGATGCATAGCCGGTCTTGGCCTTTCGTCGAAGAGTGTTCGATGGCGGTGTACGAGTCGTAGAAGGTGTCGTCGGAATCGACTCGGCGGCTCCGTCTTGATGATGAAGAAGTGGAATGATGTCGTTTTCTCATCAGCGAATCTCGTCCATTCTTGCATCATTCTCTTCCTTGTGAGCCTCGAACTTGTTGTAATAGTCTCTTGTCACGTTGCTCGGGAGAGTCATGAAGTCGATTGGCGAGGTTGTCGATCTGATGCGCTCATTGCTTGTTGTTCTTGGTGCAGCGCTCGTTGTGCACCAAAGAGGTGGTTCTTGGTGGCGTGTGAGGACATGTAATGCGTCTTTCTCGATGAAGAGTGGGTTGGTAGAAGAACTTGGCCTATCCATCATTCAAACAAGATGTGATTGGTAGAGCGGAAAAGAACTTATACCAATGTACCTTTGACCGATGTTCAAAATGAATCAAGTTCACTCAAATGCGGACAATGAAATAGCACTCTTGGTACGATTCTTGTCGGTTCTCACCTACACAAATAAAAGCTTATGGTGGAGCTTTCGGTTAGTATGGCGGCACAAAATTTGATGCAATTGTAAGTGAGACTCAATAAAGTTGAAAAAGATTAGCAAATTCATAAATGTAACAAGTAAGCAAGTAAGTAGTACGAAACACACGCATAAATAGATAAGTGGGATTATGCAAACCAAAAGTGAGCCAAATGTGGAAACCACGAGAATGCTCTTGTTGCACAATACTAGAGAGAGCGCTAACGATTGCACAAAAGGCGGATCTGAACTTGTGCACAACCTATTAGGCAAAAATACAGCGATCTCTATCCCAAGTATGCTATATGTATGATATTTGGTTACTATGATCCAAGATGATCGGATATGACAATCTTAATGTTGTATGATGCTATGGTTCTTGCTTATAAGCTCTTTGCTTATCTTTCCTCTTTGCTTAAAAGCTTGGGTGGCTCTTTCACTTTTGAGCTCTTTTCTTATGCAAACTTCACGAACCAAGATAGCAATTGTGTATGCTATGACAACATTGTGACACAGAGTTGATCTCAAGATATGCACCACTATGGTATGCTATGTATCCTATAGGTATGATCACTAAGGTGCACAAGTCCGTTCACGGATACTCAATGGCTAGTCTCGATGGGTAAGCAGCATAAAAGTAAGGCTATGTGGTTATCAATGCAATTGAGAAGATACAAAATGTAAATCGGGTTACCGTCCTTGACGATGATGAGTCCTTGCGAAGATGGCGGTGGTGATGTTGACGTCGGTGATAGAGGCAAAGGTGTCGATGTTTCGATGAGATGGTGGCTATCGTTTACGTGAGTCGACCTTGGCGATCCGACTACGATCGTGCGAGAACGTCGCCTTAGCAATATTCTAAACCAACTTCCGAGGTTATTGACCACGCGAACACGATCAGCGACCACGAGGCCTTTCTGTGACAAGCGAAGAACAAGCAAGAAACTGAGATTGCAATCTGGATATTGCGAATATAAGATGAAAGCTTTATTGATCAAGGTGGGGTTCTGTGGCGCCTTTGTGCAGTGATTGAACACAAGCGAAATGCAGCGAAGTTGCAGCTATGGCGAACTTTTAATCTAAACAAAACCCAAGTCTAAGCGGTGCCCTAAGGGTATATATATGGAGGAAGAAATTTCGTGGCCCTTGGTGGAGGGTCCGAAATCAACCCTAACTCTTGTTTCCCCACATACGGACTCTAAAACAGCCTATACTTAAGTATTTCGAAATTACATGGGCTGGCCCAATAATAAGTAACCAGACACCTAGAATAGCCTCGGGGCGACATTTATGAAGTAGCATCTTATATATTTCGTCCAAGGCTTCATGCACCATATGGTGGCTTCAAAGTCCTGAAATCATCACTTGTAACTCCGTTCTTGTTCCCCTTGCATGGCATTATCTCCATGCTTGTTCTTGCTCAATGTCCATCCTTCTCCAAGCTAGGGCCTTCATTTGTAAGCAAAACAAATGTATCCAATTTAAGCAGCATCATATTCTCATGAACATTAGAATCATTACCAAAGCGAAAGTACGATAATTTAATTGGCGATGCAGCTCTAGTAATTGTCCGTTATATGTAGCAGTAGGGGATGTGGGTTAACAATGGTATGATGTCCTCATCATCCTCCTTCTTGAAATGAAGTCGTCCTCGGATGAGCTCATATTCCTCACCCAAATAAGGCTTCAAATCTGCAATGTTAAAGTGGGACTAACCCCAAAATCTATGACGAGCTCAAGTTTATATGCATTATCATTTATTTTCTCTAACACCTTAAATGGACCATCACACGTGGCATTAGCTTTGATTTAGCAAATTAGAAACCTATCCTTACATAAATGTAACCAAACAAGATCTCGGTTGCAAAGACAACATGTTTCTACCCTTATCTCCGACAAGTTTATATTTAGCATTCATCGCTCAATGTTTTCCTTAGTTATCTCATGCACTTTTAAAATCAATTCAGCGTTCTTTAGCATCAAAATTAACCTTCTCCGAAGATGGAAGAGCAACAAATCAATAGGTGCAGGTAGGAAGCCATACACAATTTCAAAGGGCACATCTTAGTAGTAGAATGCAATGAGCGATTATAAGCAAATTCAATATGAAAGCATTCTTCCCACATTTTCTTATTATTCTTCAAAACAGCCCTAAGCATAGTGAACAATGTTATATTGACTACTTGATTTATCCATCGGTTTGGGGTGACAAGTAGTACTAAAAAGCAGTTTAGTCCCCAACAGCCCAAAACATCTCCAAAAGTGGCTAAGAAATTTAGTATCACGATCAAAACAATAGTATTTGGCACACCATGCAAGCGAATAATTTCACGAAAGAACAAATCAGCAACATTATGACATCATCGGCACATGACATGGTATAAAGTGTGCCATTTTGAGAATCTATCCACGACAACAAATATGCTATCCCTCCTTCTTTGTTCGAGGTAAACCTAAAACAAAGTCCATAGATATATCCTCCCAAGGAACACTAGAGCGCGAGGCAAGGCATATATAAACCATGAGGTTGAGTGCGTGACAGCTTTTTGACATGTAGTGCGGCGAGCAACAAAGCGCTCAACATCCGTCTCATCTTTGGCCAAAGAAATGTGTAGCAAGTATATCCTCCGTCTTCTTCACGCCAAAGTGTCCATTAATCCTCCTCCATGCGCCTCTGCAACAACAAAAGGCAAAACGAGCTAGCGAGGAATGCATAGCTTGTTAACCTGAACACAAAACCATCATTAATAACGAACTTGTTCCATGTTCTTCCCTCTTTACAATTCTTTAAAATCAGCATCATGCATATTGATCTTTGATGGTCTCAAACCAAAATTTTGAAGTCAAGTTGTGAAAGCATAGTATATCGTGAGACAAAGCATCAGCAATAACATTTTCTTTACCCTTCTTGTGTTTAATGACATAAGGGAAAGTCTCAATGAATTCAACCCATTTAGCATGTCTCTGATTCAGGTTTAGCTTGACTTTTAATATGTTTCAAGATTCATGATCGGAATGTATAACAAATTCTTTGGGCCATAAATAATGTTGCCATGTCTCTAAAGTCCGAACAAGAGCATATAATTCTTTGTCATAAGTAGAATAGTTCAGACTAGGCCCTCAATTTTTAGGAAAAGTATGCAACAGGTTTGCCATCTTGTAACACACCTCTAATCCAATTCCACTAGCATCACATTCAAGCTCAAAAGTCTTATTAAAGTCAGGAAGTTGGAGTAAAGGGCATGTGTCAACTTATCTTTCAATACCGTGAAGGCTTCTTCACTGCGGTACCCCAAAACAAAGGCATCCTTCTTTGTAAGCTCATTGAGAGGTGCAGCAATGGTGCTAAGTCTCTCTACAGCGCCTATAGAAACCAGCGAGTCCAAGAAAACTCCTCACTTGTGTGACCGTTTTGGCTGCGCCAACTCTCAATAGCTTCAATCTTGGCTTTATCAACTTCAATTCCACAGGAGTAACAACATAGAAAAGATGCCGATCCGGTGCAAAGGTGCACTTCCCAAGGTTACCAAACAAGCGTGCATCACGTGAGCATTAAAAACAGCACGTAAATGTTCCAAATGTTCTTCCAAAGATTTGCTATAAATCAGTATATCATCAAAGTAAACTACAAATCGTCCAATGAAAGCACGTAAAACTTCGTTCATTAATCTCATGAAAGTACTAGGTGCATTAGTTAACCCAAAAGGCATGACTAACCACTCATATAATCAAACTTAGTTTTAAATGCTGTTTTCCATTCATCTCCCAATTTCATACGAATTTGATGGTATCCACTACATAAATCAACTTTGGAATATTGTGCAGACCATAATTCATCAAGCATATCATCTAGCCTAGGAATAGGATGATGATAACGAATAGTAATATTATGCCTCTACAATCAACACACTGTGACGTACCATCCTTTTTAGGCACTAGTATAATAGGAACAACACAAGGACTAAGAGATTCGCGTATATAACCTTTGTCGAGCAGCTCACATGCTTGGCGCATAATCTCCTTCGTCTCCTCTGGATTGATGCGGTATGGTCTTGGCGGTTGGGTGCGATGCTGCAAAATTAAGTCAATTTGATGCTCAATCCCTCGAATAGGTGGTAATCCGTGTTGCGTCTTGTGGGAAGACATCAGCGAACTCTGCAAAATGTTAGTGACGGCGAGGGGGCAAAGAAGGAAAACCGTCCTCGAATGAAAATAATGCCTCTTTGCACACAGCATAGCAAACAGATTTGCTAGAATCTAGCTCATCAATATCAGATTTGGTGGCAAATAAACATGCACTTTTCATTTAATTTCGAAGCAACATTAGATGGTTTATTATTAGGCTTCATTTGTTGCTCAAATTCTTTTACCACAATCTGATTTTCACTCTTATTTTCTCCTGTTTTGCTTTATTAGCTCTATTAATATCATCTTTCAAATGGAATCAGAGTCATAGGAAGCAAGTAATATTTTATCCTTGTGAACAAGAGTATACTGATTGTTTCTACCATGGTGTACAAATTTTTATCAAATTGCCATGGTCTACCAAGTAATAAGGAACATGCTTGCATAGGTACCACATCACAATCAACATAATCAGCATATGTAGAATACTAAAATGCACCAGACGATGCGTGTTACCTTAACCTTGCAGCTGTTGTTGAACCATTGGATGTAGTAAGGATGTGGATGTGGTCTTGTGGTGAGAAAGCTTCTCACCATATCCATGCTAGCCAAGTTATTTGCAGCTCCCTCCATCTATGATGGCCTTGAATAAACGTTCCTTCACAACTCCTTTGTATGGAACAAGTTATGCCTCGATTTTGCTCTGCTTGTGTAACCTGCACACTCAAAACACGTTGAGCAACTAAACATTCATACCTCGGCATCTTCAGCAGCCATGTATTGCGTCTCAAGATCGAATCATCTCCACGTGTTCTTCATGTGTAATAAAGCCAAAAGTCTCTTCATCATAGTCACTAAGCGGACTCATACCCACCATCCTCGTTAGCAATCATCACTGCGCTGAGATTGGCATTCTCTCATAAAATGTCCTCTTCCTTATGACGACAAATAATATCACTTGTGTGCCTGACGCCATGGAAGAAGAAGCTGCATGTAGAGCCAGCGGTGTGCTCTTGGCAGATAGTGGTTGTTTGCTTTCTTGTATCACGGTTGGAGGTGGCAGCCGGCGAGGTGCAGTGTAGTAGAGCGTGTGGAAGTAGATGATGCACGTGGTGTCCATGATGAAGGTCGACCTGCGAAAAGTTAGTCCGCGCCATTGTCGATCTGCACTTCGTTCAACTTTACAAGCAAGATGGAATAATCAGTGATATTATTATAATCCTTGTAGTCTAGAATGGTTTGAATCTCTCTTTAATCCACCCAGAGAAACGTGCAAGCATAGCTTCATTCTCCTCAACAATACCACATCTAATCAAGCCAGTTTGTAATTCTGATAATATTCTTCTACGAATTTTTCCTTGTCTTAAAGCTGCAATTTTTGAAGTAATTCACGTTGATAATATGGAGGAACAGCGATACGCTATAGCAGTTTCAAAGCAGCCCAAGTACCTGAACAGGATATAATCTACAATGTTGAGACCACAAACGCACAAAAGCTAGTGGCTCTCCTAATGACAGCGAGAACCGTCTCTCCTCGGATATTATCAACCTCATCCTAAATAATATCTCATAATCATCCTCCCCGCCGCATGGCGAGAACCCGAAGTATCAAGCAATGACACCGGCTTGGCCCGAGCTGAAGAGGAGACAAGGAGAAAGCTTCGGCGGATGTTCGCGATGTGGATGATCAGGTGTTGTTGTAGTAAGTGCGTTAGGTGCAGCCGGTGGTGGTGAGTGGTAGGCGAGCAATTCATTAAACTTGATATCGAGCTTCGTTTGAGAGCCTTCTCAATGCCATCTATCTTCTCCATGGCCTCTTCAAATCTATTGCTTTGTCGTCCACCTTACTCATCATTTGTTGAAACTTATCATGTAGCGCTTTGTTTGTCATGTTCTCCCGGTCAGGTCTAAATCGGCTTGTGATCCTGCCATGGTTGTGACAATAGAAACACACAAGAATATGATTGACGGACTACTAGGAAGTGGTGGTGGTGGTGTGGTGGGCCGATCTAAATCCGTCAGCAAATCTCAAATTCTTACGGTTCTTACCGGTGATCGACATAGGTAGTCAAAACTCTCAAAGCTTGGATAGGCGATTACGAGGAGAGTCAAGCATACGATGTAGATGTGTGGAGCTGGGAAGGCTTATAATATGGTAGCAAAAGGTCAAGCAATAATCAATTCGAGGAGATGCAAAGTTGAATAAGCGGCTCAGCGACGATCTTGTCTTTGTCTAGTGTTGGGAGCGTAGTAATTTCAAAAATTTTCCTCTCGATCACGCCAAGACCATGGTGATAGCATAGCGAGGGAAAAGTGTCCGTCCACGTACCCTCGTGAACCCGAAAGCGGGCGTTATAACACTTGGTTGATGTGGTCGTCGTCTTCACGACCCGACGATCCAAGCACGAGCGTCGGCACCTCAGGTTACTGCGTTATTTCGATGGCGATCCCGGACTCGATCCGGCAAAATGTCGGGGATGAGTTAAAATCGACCTGCGGCGCGTGGTGCGATGATGCTCCACCGGCCTTGAGGCCGCCTAAGCTCATGACGATATGACTTCTCCAGCGCAGGGCTTCACCTAAGCTCCGACGATAATGACGAGGTGGAATATGGTGGAAGGGGCACGCGCACGGCTAAGGAAGATCCGTAGATCAACTTGTGTGTTATGGGGTGCCCTCTGCCTATATATAAGGAGGGAAGGGAGGGCTGGCCGACCACCTATGGCTCTTTGGGGAGTCCTACTCCCACGGGGAGTGATTCCCCAATCCTAGTCCAACTAGGGTTTGACCAAGGGGAGAGGAGAGAGGCGCCACCCTTCTCCTAATCCTAATAGGACTAGGGAAGGAAGGCTGCGGCAACATATGGCCCCTTTTCTCTTTCCCTTAAGGCCCATCAAGGCGTGACTCCCAGGAGGTTCGGTAACCCCGTTACTCGTAAAATTCCCAATTTCACGGAGTGATTCGGAATCAAACATAGGCTTCAATATATCAATCTTTATGTCTCGACCATTTGAGACTCCTCGTCATGTCCGTGATCTCATCCGGGACTCGAACAACCTTGGTACATCAATATCATATAAACTCATAATAAGCATCATGAAGCGTTAAGCGTGCGGACCCTACGGGTTCGAGAACTATGTGACATGACCGAGACACCTCTCGGTCAATAACCAATAGCGGGACACGGATGCCCATATTGGTTTCCACCATATTCTCTAGTCTTCTCAGTAGCACGCAACATCATTGTTCCTTTGTCGCCGGTATGTTGCAGGTAATGTGTGTCATACCTAGTCCCAATCTGCATTACCCTTAAGTCTTTTATCGTTAATGCTTTGTCATCTACCTTCTTTCATTGGGTTGCAATGCTAAAACTTAGTGATGTGCATTGCAGAGGCAGAATACCTCTCCAGGCATTCGGGTGACAAATCCCTAATCTCACCATCGCCAACCCAACATCTGCCTTTGAAACACACATGGCCTCCTTTATAATCACCCGATTACATTGTGTGTTTGTAGTACCCAAAAGTGTTCCTCCGTGCTTGAGATTGCATAATCTCATAGTCGCAAGAACATGTATAAGTCATGCATCTTAACATACTAACATTAAGTATTACTTCTGCATGTAAAAAATGTCATATCATCAAATCATTTCAATCTAACATATGTAACCCTTATTAATCAATCTTTACTTTCTGTTCGCATGGTAGCTTTCTTTGCCATCTTTGATGCTAAGCTTCAGTCAGTAAAACATACTAGTAACATCTTGTTTGTCTATATATTCACACATATATTATGTTTTCAGTGTATACAATTTCTCTTAGACAATAATTTATCTTGTGTAAAATAAATAATAACTTTATTATGTGCCTCTAGGCTTATTTCCTTCATCTCCACACTTCGTCCTTCATCTAAAATCACATCACCATTGTGAGTAACTTCATCATTCATCATCATCTGCAGTAACACCCTTATTCACATTCCATACATGTGGCAAACCCCAAGGCTTTTAGATAATAATCTATAGTTCACATAGCTTCTGTAATTAACACTTAAAAAGTACTAGGTGTAATCATGTTTTTGCTTTGTGAGAGATTTTAGTCAGCAGATGCTGTCACATTCGAATCGTGTGTATTTTGCAAATCTCTGTGCTCAGCAATTTCTGCATGTGCTGCTCTGTCCATTGCTATCAATATCATGTATCTAGATGAGGTTTAAAAGTCATCTAGATGATTGTCCAAAAATTTGCATCAGCGTAACCCTTTACGGAAACCTTTTATCACTTCATAATAAAAGCCATATCCTTATTCCATTAAGAATAATTTTGACCTTGTTGTCCATTGATCTGTTCTGAGTACTATTGTACTCCCTTGCCAAACTTCAGTGCAGGGTATGTACAATGCAATACATGTTTAACATACTTTATAGAACCTATGGCTGATGCAGAGCAGCTTTCATTCTCTTTCTCTATTTTACCGTGGTAGATTTGGTCTTACTCAATTTCACACCTTTACCTTGAGGCAAGAACTCTTTCTTTGTTATTTCCATTTTGAACTTACTTCAAAATCTTGTCAAGGTATGTAATCATTGAAAAAACTTATCAAGCGTCTTGATCTGCTCTCTATAGATCTTGATGCTCAATATGTAACCTCACGAGGTCTTTCTTTGAAAAACTCCTTTCAAACACTCCTTTATGCTTTGCGAGAATAATTCTACATTATTTCCAGTCAACAATGTGTCATTTCACATACTTGTAAATGCTGTAGTGCTCCCACTCACTTTCTTGTAAATCTGAGCTTCTTCCAAAAATGCCTTAAAAACCCTTATGCTTTGATCCGTCATTAAGCTTTATGTTCCAACTTCACGAGATACTTGCAGTCCATAGATGGATATTTGGAGCTTGCACATTTGTGTGCTCCTTTAGGATTGACAAAACCTTCATTTGCATCATATACCTTTCTTCTTTATAAATCCATTAAAATATGGTTTTGATATCCATTTGCAATTTCATAAAATGTGGCATTTACTATTATAGTATTACAGACTTAAGCATGCTCTACTGAGTGAAAAATCTCACTGTCCAACACCTTGAACTTGTCAAAAACCTTTTTGCAACAAAGTAAAACTTTGAATGTAGTAATACTGCTATCCTTATCTGTCTTCTTCTCTTGAAAATCCATTTATATAATATAGCACGTCACGTCGAGACACTCCATCCAAGTCCACACTTTGTTCTCCTTTCGATCCCATCTCGATTTCATAGTCTCAAGCCATTTTGGCAGAATCTGGGCTCATCCTCGCTTCCCCTCATAGTTGTGGGTTCATCATGGCCTAGCCATGTGCTTCTAGAAATAGATATGCCGTACCACTCACATCTTGAATCTCTTACTGCAGAAACCTACGAATTTGGTTACCTTGATCTAATTTCGCAATCATCATCATTACTTCCTCACTAGTTTGCATGAAATCCTTTGGTCAATTCACATGACCTTTTCTTTCCTTAAAAAAGTACTGACCCTCATCAAGTTCTACTTTCTCCCTCACCTCTTTAAAACTTCTTCTCTAAAAAGATCCATCATAACTGCTTATTTACCCTGGTTGTGATGGTGTACCCAATAGTACCTTTGGGTATTCTGTAAAAGCATTTCTCATTTGGGTTGATTGTCAGGTGGCTTACTTTTCACATAAGCATCACAACTCCAACTTTAAGCTTGGCAGCTTAGGTTTTCTGTTTTACTTGTGTAGTTCATCTGCAGTCATGCATAAGCAATTTGAAATAGTGCCCTATGCTTGTGAATACAGCTTTCTCTGTGCATAACCCCAAAGCGATAGTGGTAAATCGGTGAGATCATCATCGCCATATGCACCATGTCAAATAGAAATGCAGTTCTGACGTTAGGACACACCATAATGTTGTGGTGTTCCATGTGGCGTGAGCTGTGAAACTATTCACATTGTTTTCATTTGAAGACCAAACTTCATGCTCAAATATTCATCTCCACAGTCAGATCATGGCTTTATTTTCTTGTTGCATTAATTTTCCACTTCACTCTGAAGTATTTGGAACCTTTCCTTTATTTCAGACTTATGTTTCATCAAGTAAAATACCCTTATCTACTCCGTCATCTTATGAAAATTGAAAAAACTTCTTGCCCACAGCATCAACATTCATTGAATCACATACATTGGTATGTATTATCCCAGTATGTATTAACATTCTTCATTATTTCCGGAGCAATTTTAGTCATCTTGCCCAAAAGCACATTGCAAGCATCCAATAATTCATAATCAAGTGAATTCCAAAAGTCCCTTCAGCATGAAATTTTCTTCGCCGCCTTACACCAATGTAACCTAGCAGCGTACCACAAATAAATTTTTATCATTAGTAACTTTGTCTTTTGGTTTCCATATGAATATATATGTATCACTATGACATTAAAGATCCAGCAAACATTTTTCATTGAGTGTGTAACCATATAAAGGTTTTATTCATGTAAGCAGAACAACAATTTTATTCTCTTGCTTAAATGAATACCTGTATTGCATTAAACATGATCAATCCTTATTTATGCTCAGCACCAAATAACACTTATTTGGTTCCACAACTATCCCAGTATCAGAAGTGAACAGAATGATCATATCAATCTTGCATTTACTTTGCTTTACTCCTCGTCACTTCCCCTTCAACATCATTTACATTCATTACATTTCACGTTTGGTTACTACTCTTGGCCAAACGTGTCCATCTGAAATTTTGCAAACACTAGTAAATACACATCAATAATCTGTATATCCAATATACCTTTATTCACTTTGCCATCCTTCTTATCCTTACTTAAATGGTAGTTCGCTTCCCATTGACAGTTCCATTCCTTAGCTTACTCTAGTCTAGAGTACAGGCTTGGCTTCTTCACTCGGCTGCTTAACTTGCCTGCATTTTCCTTAAGTTCCTTCTTCCTTTGCCTTTTTCTCCTGAGAACTAGTAGTCTCTTCACCCATCAACACTTGATGCTTTTCTTGATTTCTACCTTGTGCATTTTAGCATCTTGACTTGAAGTATTTTGCATCATCCCTTGCATATTGTAGTTCATCACGAATTCTAGTAACTTTGGTGATGGTGACTGAAATTCTGTCATCACTATCTTATGGAAGATTAACTCACTCAGTTCAGCGGTAGAAATACCGAACAATACAACACATGCTCACTAGTTGGCAATTCTCCTCCATCTTTGCTTCTCAAAACTTGTTGGAACTTCATGTCTCTCCTTTCAGGTATTTGCCAATATTACTTCATTTACATTTTGTCTCACCTTTAGTCCTTAGCATTTCCTTGTCTTTGTCCCATTCTACTTCGTTAGCATGGTGCACTAAACTATCAATAGTCATCATATTGCCTTAGCTTAGCATTCCTCACGTCTTCACTCTGTCAAATGTCATCACCTAGCAGTGCATTGAGACATAATTCTTCTTGCGCTTGTGAGATAAACCTCGAGTCACGAGTCCATCCGCATCATTGCTACTAACATCTTTCCATACAATTTTCTCTCAAGAACACATGTAAAAACATGCCAAAGCTTAACCAGAAACTATTGTCTACAACATAATTTGCAAAATACTACCGGGAATAAGTTCATGATAAATTAAATTTCAGTGTCATTATTGCCAGAAACTCCACTTAGAAAATATCCTCCAGTCTCTAAGTGATTGCGTGAGTCCATATCAACTTTACACCATGACCAGTCATCACGTGTGATGAAGTAGTTTCAATGGTGAACATCAATATGTTAATCCTCTACTCTACTGCAATTCACATCGACCTTTTACGTCTCCCATTTTAAAAGGCTCATATCTTGCCTTATAGCTTCGTCCAAATATAACTTTAGTATTCTCGTGTGCCTTTATTTTTACCCATTGTATTTGGCTTGTAAACCTATCACCCCGATCATCACGTGGTGTTCTCCCTTACACTTTACTAGCAGTACATACTAAACACTTCTTGATAATTTAGTAAAATCATCTTATAATACTACGTCAATCAAAAGCAAATAAGATGCATAAAATTAACATGTCACATGCAATCAATATAAATGATATTATATAGCCATCATCATCTTGTGCCTTGATCTCCATCTCCAGCTTACCGTCATGAGTCACCATCAATCGCGACACCTTGATCTCCATTCGTAGCATCGTTGTCGTCTGCGCCAATCTTATGCTTCTCGATTCTACTTTACGCTTAGTGAGTAAGTAAAGCATTCACAGCGTGCATTTCATACAATAAGCGACAACCATATATGCTCCTTGCGGTGCCGATAACCGGTTACAAAACATGATCATCTCCTGCAATAAAATTCAGCATCATGTCTTGACCATGTCACATCACCAACATACCTGCAAAACAAATTAAGCGTCCCTCTACTTTGTTGTTGCAAATTTTACGTAGCTTCTCCAGGCTGGCAGAAACATTCTTACCTCCATCAAAACCACATGCACCGCTTCGTCAAGCAAACTCCGTTTTAACCTTCTCAAGGCAGGCGTATGCCTCATTCCTTTAAGTAAAGCGAACACCGCCGGTCACCTTTACTTGCTTGAAGGCTGGTGGCTCCAGTCTCAGCATCTGGCGTGCTCGGTCCGGGCACTTCATCTCCCAATCCGCTGAACAAAGTAGCACATGCTGGTAGGCGTAGCAACATTATCGTCACAACTCGCATGTTCTGCGTACATGACATCCAGCATAAAACCAGCCGAATGCCTTGTTGAGAGCATAGTAATTTCAAAAATTTTCCTACACGATCATGAACCATGGTGATAGCATAACAGCGAGAAGTGTCCGTCACGTGCCTCCGTGAACGGCCAGGCGTTATAACAGCGGTTGATGTGGTCGTGCGTCTTCGACCCACGACCGATCAAGCACGAGCGTCGGCACCTCCGAGTTACGCACCGTTCCTCGATGGCGATCCCGGACTCGATCCAGCAATGTCGGGGATGAGTTAAAATCGACCTGACGTGGTGACGATGATGATCTCCACCAGGGAGCCGCCTAAGCTCATGACGATATGACTTCTCAGCGAGGCTTCACGTCGTTGTAGATCGAAGAGCCTTTGGTGATGTAGTTTTACGCCCGTCGTTGTTTAGAAAAGGAGATGAAATGCCTTGCCTATCATCACAAGACTCGAGCAAATATGAGTGGGAGAAAGAGAAGAACTTATACCAATGTACCTTGACGATGTTGACAATGAATCAAGTTCACTCAAATCAGGACAATGAAATAGCACTATTGGTACCAATCCTTGTCGGTTCTCACACCTACACAAGTAAAGCTTATGGAGGGCTCGGTGAGGATAGTGGCACAAAATTTAATGCAAAATGTTAGCAAGAGTCAATAATGTTGAAAGAGATTCACAAATTTGCAAGTGAAACAAATGGACCACTAGCAAAGAATGGCACGGAAACACACACACGGATAGATAAATGGGTCGTGCAACAAGGAATGAGCACAAAATGTGGAATCCAGGAGCTCGTGTTGCACAACTCAAGAGAGGCCTTACGATTGCTCAATAGGCGGATCGACACTTGTGCACAACCTATAAGATGCAAAATGGATAAACTTCTATCCCAAATATGCTATGTATGTATGGTTCGGTGTTTCTCTCAAGATGATCCAAGATGATCGGATATGACAATCTTATATGCCTTTGTTGTTTGATGCTATGGCAGTTGCTACAAGCTTTTTGCTCTCTTTCTTTCTTTGCTTAAAGCTTATTCCTTTTTTTGGCCACTTTGCACAATGCACAAATCAAGATTGCTATTGTGTATTGAGGAACAAACTTGTGACACAAGATATGATAGCAATATATACCACGATGATATGGTATGTATGCTATGGGAAGTATGATCACTAATGTGCACAAATAGCGTTGGCAATACTCAAATGGCTAGTCTCGATAGGCAAATAGCATAAAATGGGCTGAGGGTTAACAATGCAATAGCAAGGGAATATACAAGGAGGATACCGATACCAATATGATATGGAGGTTACCGTCCTTGGCGATGATGAGTGGCGGTGTTCTTGATGTAGATACCAAGATGATGGAGACTCGTCCTAAGTGGCGAAACACCTTAGGAAGCGGAAATACATGAACTCAAAATCTCAAGCGTCAAATGTCAAAATGGTGGTAGCGGGAATCCGGTGGTGGTTTGCACTTGGCAATGCGGAAGTGGAATGATGGGCTATACGCGTGTCGGAGTTGAAGTTGCCGTCCTAAGTAGCGAAACACCTTAGGAGACACAAGCCACAACTCGAAAAAGCTCAATCAACTATTGGGTTAAGTTGAGGTGGTTGAAGTGTATGGTGGGCAAGCCTATCGGAATTCGGTGGTGGTTGATGAAGAAGCAATCATCCTAAGTAGCGAAACACCTTAGGAGACTCGAATCACTACTCAAGCAACCACTAATGCTATGGGAACAAATTGGTTGGTTGCGAGTCGATGGTGGTTATCACGGAGGATGTGGCGGAAGCCCTAGGCAAGATGCCAAATTTCACAAAATTTGATGGAGTCAAATGGTGATGGTAGTATTTTTATGGGAAGAGGGATGTCAATAGCTTCAAAGCGAGCTAAAGACGTCAAAATCGGACTCGGATGAATTAGTTATGGCGAAACGGTGAAACGGAAAAAAGCTGAAATTGGGTTGGGCGGTAGTACCGCTTGGGAGCAGTAGTACGCTCGTATGATAATACCGCTTGGAATGGCGGTAGTACCGATCGTGTCGAGTTTTATAGAAATCGAGCCTGAGGAGGGTAGTGCCGCTTGGAAGGCGTGAATGACCGCTTGAGGTGCTAAGCGGTAGTCCGCTTGGAAAATGATATACTGCTTCGTGTGAGATTTTCGCAAATCCGGATAGGGACGCGATTTTGGGCGGAAATGGATGATTTAGGGGCAAAATTTGATGGATTTTGTGGATGGAAGGTGGGGAAACTTGGGGCTCGCGTCTCTAGTCTGGTCTAGCCTAGGACCAGCCCGATCCGATCGTTGAGCGTTTATTCAACATTGCATCTATGAATTGATTATTGCTAATTTTTGCTACCATATATAGCCAACTCACATATTTCTACACCATGTATCGTCGTTCCCACAGCAATCGCTTTACACAATCTTGAGTTACTTGACCCGGTTTGCACCACCCGC
>JAHIAM010000589.1:0-39545 GCA_021605205.1 Aegilops longissima
TTGCGGTTTAGCACTTGTGTCAACCAACTCCTACGACATATTTGAATCACCAAATGAAGGAATTGGAAGATGCTTCATGGCCAAAGGTCCTAAGGTAACACACCCGAGTATGTTGATTTTAATAGTGATGAAGATGACTTGCTAGGTGATGATGATTTACTTGTTGACAACTCTAGTGATGAATACTATGATGAAACGTCAATTAATCATGCTAATCAAGATGAAACGAATGACAATGATAAGGAGAAAATTGAGCGTCTAACTAAAGAACTAAACACTCTTAAGTTAGCTCATGAAACTATCTTTGAAGATCATCGAGAACTTTTAAGGGCTCATGAGAAGTTACGCTTTGAAAAGCTCAATCTTGAGCAAGAGCATGAGTTCCTAAAAGCGATCAATGATGATCTTCGTAAGAAAAGTTCTTCTTACATTGCCAAGCCGCTTACTCTTATCTACTTACATGCCTCAAGTCAAGTCTAGTAATAAGAACAAGAAAGATTCTTCTTCTAGTAGTAACAATAACAATGCTAAACCCAATATTGTTGCTTCTAGTAGTTCTCTTGATTCCACTAATGATTCTCTTAGCCAAGTTACACTTGAGCAAGAAAACAGCTTATTGAAGGGAATTATAGAGAAAGGTGTATACAAGAGCCTTGCCGGGAGTAAGCAATTTGAGGAAATTGTACGCAAGCAAGGAAGGCACCGGAAGAATCAAGGTGTTGGTTTTGAGCGAAAGTTCAATGCCAATGGAGTTAGAGGAAGAAGATCAATACCCCAAGACGAAGTTTGTTCCTCAACAAGAGAAGTATGATCCTACTTCCTTCAAGGGAACACAAGCACAAGATGATCTTCCACCACAAGAACAAAGGCAAGGACAAGCTTCAAGAGGAGATTGATGCATTTGAAGAAGCACCTAAGGCCTTGGTCAAGTGGGTTCCCAAGACTACGCCAAGTTCTACTTCATCAAGTACAACTACTACACCAAGGATTCCCATCAAGATGATGTGGATCCCGAAGAAGAAGAACTAGAGAGTTCTTGAGGGTGACTCCGCCAACATTTTTCACTCATATCATTATGGCAAGGACAAGTGCAATCAACTTCCATATCTTGCACTAGTTCAAGGAGTCACAAACCCTCATGTTGGTAAGGCAAGGGACAAGGTAACCTAATGTTTTCATGGACATCAATTTGTGTGTGCATCACTCTATGTCTATGGATATTCTTGTTTGTTCCTTGTGGGACTAACCTGTAGGTATTGAAAGTGCAACTCACTCCAAAGGATTGCTCCAAAAGATCTACATCAACATTGAGCATCCACATCTTCAACACCTACATGAAGTCATCAACGACAACCCAAGGTTAGTTTATCCCTCTAAGGGGGGATCTCACATCTAGGGGGAGCTTAACTCTAAGAATTGAGTCAAAGCAACTCTAATGATGTGAACACATAAATGCTTTATGTAAAAGTGGTAACCCCACTTGAGCTTAAACGATGAGTATGACCTATGATCAAATGTTCTCATTTGACTCCTAAGTCAATATACTCATATATAGATGACCTAGTCATCGCCAATTGTTTGATAGATGCTAGAATTGGTTGTGCATGCTTTGTCACATATTTCATTTGTCATTTTATTGTGTGAGCATGTTGGTTGCATATTTTACTCATTCGAGGACATCCACTTGTTGTTTGATTGATTGGTTTCTTTTTCTTTTGCCAAGTGGATGGACAAGAATGCCTAAGAACCTTCTCTAGCTATCTATGCTTTTCTCGTCTCAAACTCTATTCATGCTACATCACAAAATTTGATCAAGTCGATTCGAACCACTCGTGTGAGGAGCACTTGAGTCCCCGATTCGTCATAGACTTAAACTTCCAAAACTTCTTTGTGATTTTCGGTCCGACCGATTCCTCCATTTCGTCATACCGAGATTACTAAGTCGATCTAGGTTTTAATCTCGGTGCAACCGATTTTAACTTTCGGTCACACCGAGTTGTCAGAATCTTAATAGTTATGCATCTCGGTGCCACCGAGTTGTTCAACTCGGTCACACCGACAGTGTCGGGCTATATATATATATATATCACACGGGCAAATTTTGGAAAATTTTCTCCGAAACCTCTCGCCCGCGCGTAGCTCGCTCTGCCTACTTGGTCTACGGATCGTCGACTTCGTCGGCAGCCGCCTCCTGTCGCTGGTCTCCGCCGCCGTCAACGGAATTCTCCTCCGCCGTTGCCGCCGTAGCAAGTTCGCCGCCGAACTAGGGTATGAACTTGATCTCTGTGCTATCCTCGTCCGATTCTCAGCACATTGTATTCGTAATGCATCTTGCCACGATTGAAACACTTCTATCCAGTCAAAACAATCCTTAGAATAGGTATGATTCAAAATTTAGGGTTAGGTTTCATGAAACCATCTCGACCCACCGAGTTGAAAAACTCGGTCCCACCGATTTGGCTAACGCCATTGCACTTGTAAGTCTCGGCCCGACCGAGAATTACAAATCGGTGTGACCGATTTTAGAACTTTGTGAAACCCTAGCAGTCTCGGTGCCATCAACTGTGACTTGGTCTCGACCGAAGTTCACTAGTTTAGGTTCCAAACTGCTTCGGTATCACCGAGTTTGGAAATCGGTAGATCCGAAATGTTTTTCGTGGAAACTAAAACTAAGTTTTTGAATCATTCTTTGCAAAAATCTCTGCATTTTGTGATGCTCATCCACTCTACCTCATCTATAACTATTCACTGGTCAGAATATCAAGGCAAGATGTCGCACAAAGTGACAGCCTGAACAGGTCGAGGAGCAAATCCAAATGAGTGAGGGCACTAGTCCCTCAAGCAGCTCAGATGAGGGGAGCGTAGCACTCCCAAGATTTGCCCAAGGCTGCCACAAGGACAAGGAAGAAGAAGACCTCGAGTCCGAGGATGAAGATTATGTGGCAGGTGAGGATGAGGCCGCCCAAGAAGAAAGTGCTCAAGAAAGAGCACAACTCGACAAAGAATTAAGCTGGAATGAAAATCAAGAGGCCGACATGTAGACAACCAATGTGCAAAGCCAGAGTCTCCACTCAAGCTTCTTTGGAATCCCAACCCAAAGAACCTGCTCTCGCCAAGGAAAGAAGAGGAAGGAAAGGGTCAAGAAGACCATGGCCGGAGTGATTGGGAAACCTTCAATGATGGAGGAAGAGGAAGAAGAAGAGGTTGCTAAGCCTGCACCCAAGTGACAAAAGCTGATGGGTGATGCCATAAAGTCAGGGGCTGCAACTTCAAAGCCCAAAGCTTCCCCCAAGCCAAAGAGTGCATCAAAGAGAAATACCAGGAGTATACCAGCAACTGAGAAGAACAAGGCCCCAATGCCTGAGGTTGAAGCTGAAGAAGATGAAGAAGGGCGGGTCCTAAGGAAGCTCAAACCCAAGATCCCAGACCACAATGATGCTTATCCTGTGGCTGAGAACATGAAGATCAGGATAGATCAAGGGTTGAGGCTATGGAGAGAGTCAGATCCATATGCCACCAGGAGAAGGACTACTGTGGATTACAGGTTCCACACCAAGGAACAGCAGGACTTCTATGAAACTATCTTGTTGGATAAGAAGCCCATAGTTTGTGATATGAGGTGGGTCGACTGGACCTATATTCAGGAGAATGAAGAACACTACCCTAGAGTGTATGACAGCTTCAGTGCTTGTGGAGTTGCAGATTTTGTTGGGCAGAAGCTCACAAATTGGAACGACGAGCTCATAATGCAATTCTACTCCACATCACATTTCTATCCAGATGGCAGGATAGTGTGGATGTCTGAAGGAACACGATATCAGTCAACCATAGAAGAATGGGCAAGTCTGATCAATGCCCCAAAGGAAGATGAAGATGACTTGGACATTTATGCCAAGAAGAAGATGGGACACAACTCGATGTCACACATGTACAAGGAGATCCCAGATGATGCACTTGAGTCCTTCAAGTTTGGATCAGTTCACTATCTTCTGTCAGGGCTGCCTACTATCAACTGGATCCTAAGGCACACTCTTTTGCCCAAATCAGGTGACCACAACATGATTAGAGGGCATGCAATCAATTTGCTTCACGTTTTTGATGTGCCTCAGAAATTCAAAGTCATGAGCCTCATAGTTGAAACTATCAAGAGGACTGCAGCAGACTGTAAGAGGAGTTGTGGATATGCCCCACGATTCGTGGAGTTGATAAACTCAAAGATGGGCACAGAAAGTATCATTGGATAAGGAACACATGGTTCTCTATCCCGACTTTGAGGACAATCAAGTTGTCATGACTGAAAATGAACCAACATCAAGACAAGCGCAAGAGAATAAGGAGAAAGCAAGGCAAGAGAAGGCTGCCAAGATGCCAACTCAAGCAGAGGCATCTGAATACTTTCTGAAGAACAAGCAGGAGCAGCTTGATTACTTGATAGCATCAACTCTGCGGATTGAGAAGGGGTTGGCCACCCTAACTCAAAACCAGGAGAGCCTGGAGAGAATCATGAAACAAAAATTCTATGATCTTGATGTCAAAGTAACTGAGATTCAGTCAGCTATGGAGCAGCTACAGGATGACATGCACGAGAGGAAGGGCAGGACAACGACTGATGCATTTGCCAGAGTGCCACAAGCTCAGAGATCACCAGAGAGCCGCTCAAGACACCAGAGTCACTTCATCGGCAGCTACAGCTCAAAGACAACCAGCTCCAAGATCAACTCCTTCAGCTCCTTCTATATCGATCAAGCCTTCGTTCTTGGAGTTCTCGACACCACCACCACCAGGAAGACCAAGCCCGAGAGACGATATAGTCCTATGCATTTTCTAGGAACTTTTGGTAACTTGTTGCCAAAGGGGAGAAAATGTATAGATCATGAGAGAGAGAGAGAGAGAGAGAGAGAGAGAGAGAGAGATTTGCTTTTGTTCTCTCTTGTCTTTTGATTGAACTTTATTTGCTTGGTTGAGATACTATGCTTTTACCCGTGAGACATTGATGATCATGTGTTTGATCATAAGCTACACTTATGCTCGTTATGATATTATCTTACTTATCCTTATATGATCATTCACTTTGCTTGGTGATGAGTGCATGTATTCAATCTTTGTTATTTTGAGCGCCCACCAAGATGTATGTGACATGGAAGAGTAACCCATGAGCCTAATTCCTTGTGCATTTGCAGTCCAAAGCAAATATTTCTATGCACAAATTTAGGGGGAGCTCTTGCTTATCACATACTTCTCAAAGCGATGATGTTTTTCAAATTTTATAATCATTTGTCGAAGCTTTGATCTATATGTTGTCATCAATTACCAAAAAGGGGGAGATTGAAAGTGCAACTATCCCTAGGTGGTTTTGGTTATTCATAACAACATATAGCTCATTGAGCTAATGCTATTCCAAGACAAATATTTCAGGAAAGCTCAATGAATGGCATGGCATGGATGATGAAAGTGGATCCCTCAAAATATCAAGGACAAAGGATTGGCTCAAGCTCAAAAGCTCAAGACTCTACATTTTACATTTTAGTGATCCAAGATCACATTGAGTCTATAGGAAAAGCCAATACTATCAAGGAGGGATGAGGTGTTGCTTAATGAGCCTTTTGCTTCATGTGCTTAGTGATATGCTCCAAAACGCTCCACTACTTTCTCACATCCACATATGACCTAAACCTAAAGTCAAACTCGGCCCTACCGATTCTTTCTATCCGGCGCCACCGAGTTCAGATGTCTTAGCCACTGCCACAAACCCTAGGCAAATCGGTCTCACCGATAGGGATCTCGGTCTCACCGAGATGGGATTGTAATCTCTTTGTTTCCCTTTCGTAACTTTTCGGTCTCACCGAAAGAGCGGATCGGTCCCACCGAGATTACAATGTAAACTCTCTGTTTCCCTTTTGTAACTTTTCGGTCTCACCGAAAGAGCAAATTGGTCCCACCGAAGTTTACTCGATCAACTCTCCGGTTAGCTAATTACCAAATTCGGTCTCACCGAAGTTTATGTAATCGGTCTCACCGAGATTACGTTATGCCCTAACCCTAACCATATCGGTCCTACCGAGTTGCATGTCATCCCCACGAAAACCCTAACGGTCACTAGGTTTACTAAATCGGTCGACCAAGTTTTATGATTCGGTCCCACCGAGTTTGGTAAATTGTGTGTAACGGTTAGATTTTGTGTGGAGGCTATATATACCCCTCCACCTCCTCTTCATTCATGGAGAGAGCCATCAGAACAAACCTACACTTCCAACTTACCAGTTCTGAGAGAGAACCACCTACTCATGTGTTGAGGCCAAGATATTCCATTCCAACCATATGAATCTTGATCTCTAGCCTTCCCCAAGTTGCTTTCCACTCAAATCTTCTTTCCACCAAATCCATATCCTGTGAGAGAGAGTTGAGTGTTGGGGAGACTATCATTTGAAGCACAAGAGCAAGGATTTCATCATCAACACACCATTTGTTACTTCTTGGAGAGTGGTGTCTCCTAGATTGGCTAGGTGTCACTTGGGAGCCTCCGACAAGATTGTGGAGTTGAACCAAGGAGTTTGTAAGGGCAAGGAGATCGCCTACTTCGTGAAGATCTACCGCTAGTGAGGCAAGTCCTTCGTGGGCGATGGCCATGGTGGGATAGACAAGGCTGCTTCTTCATGGACCCTTCGTGGGTGGAGCCCTCCGTGAACTCGCGCAACCGTTACCCTTCGTGGGTTGAAGTCTCCATCGTGGAGGTACGATAGCACCACCTATCGGAACCATGACAAAAACATCTATGTCTCCAATTGCGTTTGAATTCTCCAAACCCTTCCCTTTACTTTCTTGCAAGTTGCATGCTTTATTTTCCGCTACCTATATACTCTTTGCATGCTTGCTTGAATTGCGTGATGATTGCTTGAGTTGCTCAAAGTTAGCTAAAATCTATCAAAGTCTAAAATTGGGAAAAGGCATAGCTTTTAATTGGTCAAGTAGTCTAATCACCCCCCTCTAATCATACTTCAAGGTCCTATAGAAACGGATACACAGATAGCGGGTGAGAACAAGTGCAAGTACAAGTACAAGTTCCCACCCAAGGTTGATGAATGGTTGGAATTTCAATCACGGAAGGCAGACTCACAAGAAGCTATACTATATGACAACCAAGAGTGGAAGTATGAAGTGAAAGAGCCAGGAGGAACCACAAATGATGACCGCCAACATGGAGGTCGGGATTTCAAGGTCTCGTTAACATGGTGTGATTGCTCCTGCAAGAGGCCATTGTTGCTTCATCTCCCATGCTCACACTTGTATACCGCCGATCGCGTTAGGAATGTGGACGTCAATCACCCCCTCACCATGAGGTAGTCGGAATTCTCAATCATGACGGTTAAGAAAACATGTGCTCCCCACTTTCACCCATACTTTGACCAATCACAATGGCTGGAGTACCATGGAGTTCAACTATGGCTGGATCCAGAGTTGAAAGTTGTTAAATGGGGTAGACGTAAGACAAAGAGTCTTAGAGGCAACATGGACGGATGGGGCCATGGTGGTCGCCGCGAATTGGGTAACGACCAATTCCAAGAGCCTCGTGAGAGCCCCCGTTGTGGGGAATGCAAAGGTCATGGCCACAACAAAAGAAAATGTACGAAACCAAGAAAAAGGTCCAAGAAAAATGATGCAAGCACAAGCCAACAAGGAGCTACACAAGGTAGCCAACCAAGTGGTAGCCAACAAGTGCCAAGGCAACCAAGTGGTAGCCAATAAGTGCCAAGGCAACCAAGTGGTAGACAACAAGTGCCAAGACAACCAAGTGGTAGCCAACCAAGTGGTAGCCAAAGAGGGAGGCAACTAGGACTTACAAGAGGCCGTGGTGGTGGTAGAGCTCGTGGTGGTGGTCTTAGTCGTGGTGATGGTCTTGGCCTTGGTGATGGACTTGGCCGTGGTGGTGGTCAAGGGCAATGTCGTTATAGAGGAATGTTTGGATAACTCGATGGACCATTTTCGTATGTTGCTCACTAACTATAATGTTTCATATGTTCTTGTTTTTCATATGTTTCTGTTGTCCTTATTCACTAATATGTTGCAATGTACATGGTCTTCCATTTGTTCTTATTGTCATTACTGACTATTATGTTTCACACATTGTAGGTATGGCGACTTCTCAACCCAACAAACCAACAATGAAGGGAGTGGAGGAGAAGGATGGCGAAGGTGAGATGGCGGGATGATAGGAGAAGGCTACGAAGAAGCTGAGGGAGGAGGATGCAGCCGCACTAAAGAAGAAGAAGGAAGAGGGGCTCGAAGAGAAGAGGAAGGAACGAGAGAGAGCATATTATGAGTGTCGCGCTAGGGAGCATGCGTTGAAGAGGAAATGTGAGGAGGCACAGAAGAAGCGTCTGAAGGATTTTCAAGAATGAACCTTGAAACTTTGGGCATTCAAAGCTAAAAAATAAGAGGGAGAACAAGATATTCATGGAGAGGGTGGTTAAGGAGGCTCAATGATGTCTACTACGTAACTTTATTCTTGTAGACATGTGTTGGGCCTCCAATCGCAGAGTTTTGTAGGACAGTAGCAATTTTCCCTCAAGTGGATGACCTAAGATTTATCAATCCGTGAGAGGTGTAGGATGAAGATGGTCTCTCTCAAACGACCCTTCAAACAAATACAAGAAATCTCTTGTGTTCCCAACACACCCAATACAATTGCAAAGTGTATAGGTGCACTAGTTCGCTAAAAGATGGTGAAAAGTGTAATATGGATGGTAGAAATATATTTTTATAATATGAATAAATAAAAACAACAAGGTAGCAAATAGTAAATGGGCACAAAACGGTATTGCAATGCTTGAAAATGAGGCCTAGGGTCCGTACTTTCACTAGTGCAATCCCTCAACAATGCTGACATAATTGGATCATATAACCACCCCTCAAAGTGCGATGAAGAATTACTCCAAAGTTCCTATCTAGCGGAGAACATAAGAATAAATTGTTTTTAGGGTACGAAACCACCTGAAAGCTATTCTTTCCGTTTGATCTACTCAAGAGTTTGTACTAAAATAACACAAAGCTATTCTTTTCGTTCGATCTATCCTAGAGTTCGTACTAAAATAACACCAAAGCAAATTCATATTCATAATACTCAATCCAACACAAATAACTTCAAAGAGTGCCCCAAGATTTTTACCGGAGAAACAAAGATAAGAACGCTGTCAGACCCCGATTCCAAGTAACATCGACCTAGCCAAGAACACCTCATATCACATTGCGCCTCACGACGGTATTCCCACGGTGTCGCCTTACCATGGCCCGGACCGCTTGGCGCCTTTTGGCTCACGATATGATAGTGTCGCTAGCATCCACATGACAGAGAACCCGGCTTACATGGCTAGTCGTGAACCCAAAGCGGCTCTAACCCATGGGGACAGTACATGAATCACATCGAGCATGTCGGTCATCAACGTATGAATTCAGGCTGTAGCACTAGGCTAACAGACTCGGAATCCCGGCTGTAGCAGCTAGGCAGGACTCGAATATCACCGCGTGACATTTCCCGAAGGGACAGACATAGGAACGAAGTGAAACACATGCCGCCAGATCAAGTGTCCAAAGCAGTAGTCTTTGGCTAGCAGGACTCCGTGAACCGGGCTGAAGCGGACTACTATCGCCGAGGAAGCACGAGACTACATTTCCCATATGAGAGGCTGCCAAGGATAAACAACTAGATTGTCGATCCCACTCATACCAAGCATTTCAATCATACACACAATATGCCCGATATGAGTACATACAACATGGCATCACAACAAAACTCTACAACTCAAGTACTTTATTTAAGAGGCTCCGAGGAGCCATACATAACATATCCATGCAGATAGGGGTCACATGACCCAACACTCAAGTCATACAAACATACAAGCACATGCGGAAGCAAACTAGTCTGAGTACAGACTTTAGAAAGAAAGAAAGCTTGATGAAGCCCTTCTATCTACAAAGGGCCCTTCACAAGCCTTGGATCACCACCAGGTGGCTAGTTCACTGCCGACGCCAAGGTCTACATAAAACCCATCGGAAGGGGCGGTGTTGTCGTCCCAAAACATTAATTACAAACATGAGTACGGAGGTACTCAACAAGTCTTACAATGTAAACCTATTATACATGCACATTCTCAAGAAGGTAGTGGAGTTATTGCAGACAAGCCAACTTTGACTCTTGGCTAAGCTATCCCACGTGACACCACTTGAAAAGCATTTGTCGCACACCCAGTCCACTAATCACCATTACAATACTCCACCGTGGATCTCTCTCGCCAACCCACGAGAGGGCCATCCATGATACTCACACTTATCTTGAGGCTTTTAGTAGTATCCATTTACTTGTCTATGAACTGTATAGGTGACCAAGTAGTCCTTATCGCATGACGCGACTATTCAATAGTTTTATACCCTGCAGGGTGTACTTCTTCACACACGCTCACCACTTATCGCCGCTACACGACATGTACTCGGCAACCTTCAAGTGGAAGCCCAGCGAGGGTGTCGGCCACGACCGACTAAACACACGAGTCCCTAGTCCAGTGTTGATCACCTATTCGGTTCCATCCGCAGGAGTCCGCCGAGGTTTTCACTAACGGCCCCGAACGATGTGTGCAGGGTTCCCGAGACACCAAACGGGCGAGTCGGTACACTGGCCACGTGCCTACCGCAACACAGCCCACCCCTAAGGTCACAGCTGGTGCGGCCCCAAAGATGCTACAAACACCGTAAACTACTTGCAACTCCCTTGACCGAGGACAAGAGTGGTTTATAAGTCGAGAGGGTCCATTGGTTTCGGGCCCAATGCGTGGTAGTAGCTAAGTCTTAAATCACACACACAGATCTCAGTTCTTAGGGACGGCTTCAATGAAACAACCCACCATGTACTCCTACATGGCCTCTCATCGATACCTTTACCAAAACGTGTTCAACACTTTCACTCTCAAACCCGACACAACCTTTCACTCCTGTTCATCATCCCGATGAGCCAGACCTGACACAACTCTAAGCATAGCAAGCATAGCATGGTAGGAATCACAAACATGGCTCAATCAACTCCTACACATACTAGTGGGTTTCATCTAGTTACTGTGGCAATGACAGGTCATGCAAAGGAAGTGGGTTCAGCTACCGCGACACACAAAAGTTTGAATCGCGTTGTCTTAATGCGAGAAACAAGAGCGAAGCGAGAACATGGGTTTGTATCGAATGATCAATGGGTTGCTTGCCACGATGTAGTGGTAGTAGGATCGCCCTTCGCGGATATTCGGGTTATCCTCGAGGCGTAACCTATCACGAAAGACACACCGAACGTAAACAACACATGACAATATGCAACAATATGATGCATGCTATGACATGGCAATATGAATGTGTGCTGGCCTAATGCAAGCTAGAACAGAAAGGGATGAACTCATTTGAATCAAAGATTCAAATGTTAGCTCATTTAACATAGCCATAAAGGTGCATTATCTTATTCTGCTTAAAGAGCAAGGTTAACTTGTTCTGTCATGCATGAAACCATTACCAATGGATAGATTGAATTTTTCTGATCAAAATTCATATATAAAACTTTGCATTTGGAGTTACAGATTAATTTCTATGATTTTTTGAAGTTTGCAACAATTTCTAGAATTTCCTGTGAACAATTAAAACCAGAAATTAATTATTGCATCAGCAGTGCGTCAGAGTGACGTCAGGGGTCAATGGGGGCGTCCAGGTCAACCTGACCAGTGGGTCCCGCATGTCAGTAGCTAATTAGACTAACTAATTTTGATTAAACCTAAACTAGGTTAATTATCAGAGGGCCCCACCTAGTCAACTGTGTCAGCGGGGTCAAACCCGCCGGTCAACGGGTCAAAGCCTGCCGGCGTTTAGCCGCCGGCGAGGCCAGACGTGGCGGCGTGCTGCGGGTTTAGCTCACAGGGCTTCATTTGCTACACGGAGAGCAGCTACGGGCAGCTGGTGCTCGCCTGCATCCAGCCGTGGTGATGGCTTGGCCGGGGAGTGGCCGGAGCATCGCCGGCGACGAGTTCGGCGGAGGCCGAAGCTCGGGTCAGCTTGTGCGCGTGGCTGCAGTGGCCTAGGCGGTGTGGCACTAGCACCTACAGACTCTACGCGGTGCAAGGAGGGTGACGGACACAAGCCCGTGACCAAATGGTCACCGGAGCAACGCCGGCGACGTGGTCAGGCGGCGGTGCGTTCGGGCACAAGAGGCGCGGCGTCTATGGTAAGCCAGGGGTGAAAAGGAAAACACGGGGAGGTTCAGCAGCTCACAGAGAAGCCGCAGAGGTGGTCAGCGTGCTCGGGGAAGACTCGGTGCGGTCGGAACAGCGACGGCGATCTGGGCGGCCCGAGGTTGAAGATGACGGTGGCGGGGATGATGCAAGGGTTGGCTGCCGGCGCGTTGGCTAGTCGACGAGTCGACGACGGCGAACCGTTCGGACACGGTGAGAGGGCGCGGGGACGGCGTTGGACGCGGTTGTGGCGAGCGGCGGCGACGACGACGTCTCGGGCGATGTCGGGGAGGGCGAGAGAGAGGAGCCAGGGGGAGGAGCGGTTGTCTGCGGGGTCGGGGAGAGGGAGAGAGCTCGTCCCACGTCGACAGCTGGACGAGGGGAGCGGCGAGGTGGCGGGCAGCTGTGTGGCACGCATGTTTGTGCTCGCCGTCGAAAGCAGCTCCTACTGCACTGGCCAAGCCAAGCAGCTTCATGGCGGCCTTGGCTGGGCTGGGCCGGCAGGTGGGCCGCTGGGAGGCGCCACGTAAGGTTTTTCGTTTCTGTTTCCTTTTCTATTTTCTGTAACTTTGTTGCATTTCTAAAAAATACCTAGGCAACTCCAAAAATCACCAAACTGCACCTGGTCCTTAGTTGGAATATATCCAGCATGGAACATTTTAGTTTGGGATTATTTGAGCATTTGAAATATTTTATATAATTTAAATGCCCAAATTGAAATAGCTAGAGATTTAATCCAGTGCCTTAGAGTGACCTAGAAATCTGTGCATCACTTCTGACAGTGGTTTAGGACCAAGGCAAAGGTGATGAACATTTTAGAAAGGCATTTCAGGTTCATTGAAAATATTTTTGGTAAACCCTAGTTGGATTCAGAGGGGTTCTGGGGGTTCTGTCTTCCCCATTTCAAATTTCTGATGAAAGATAAACATGATGCAACACTCTAATGCGTGGACTAGCTAGGATGTGACAACTCACCCCCACTCAAAAGAATCTCGTCCCGAGATTTAGGATCCGTCGGGAAGAAGGTGGGATACTCAAGTCGAAGACGATCCTCCCTTTCCCAAGTTGCTTCTTGCTCAGAATGGTTTGACCCTTGGACCTTGAGAAACTTTATATTCTGACGTCGAGTGGTATGCTCGGCTCGATCAAGGATACGAACGGGATATTCTCGATAGGTGAGGTTATCTTGGAGATCAAGCTTTTCGTGGTCCACTCCACGGATAGGATCCGAGAAGCAACGCCTGAGTTGAGAAACGTGGAAGACATCATGGACTCTGGAAAGATGCAGAGGTAGTTCCAATTGGTAGGCAACTTCTCCTCGTTTGGCAAGAATGCGAAAGGGTCCAATGTAACGAGGAGCCAACTTGCCTTTGATACGAATCGATGGGTTCCTTCAAAGGAGTAACCCGAAGGTAAGCCTTCGCCAACTTCATAAGCCATAGGCTTATGCTTGCGTCATATTGGCTCTTTTGACGAGATTGGGCTGTTTTCAATTTCTCACGAATAACGCGAACCTGCTCTTCGCTTCTGGATCATATCCGCCAAAGAGTTGTCTCTCCCGGTTTCGACCAATTAAGAGGCGTTCGACATTTTGTCCATAAAGAACTTCGAAGGAGCTTTGCCCAAGCTAGCTTGATAACTATTGTTATGTTTAACTCGGCGAATGGAAGGCATTTCTCCCAATTCATGCCGAAAGAGATGATGAAGCTCAAGCATATCCTCCAGATTTGATTGACTCGTTCTACTTGACCACTTGATTGAGGATGGAAGGCGGTGCTAAAGGAGAGACGAGTTCCCATAGCATTTTGGAAACTTTCCCAAAATCGAGAGGTGAAGAGACTTCCACGGTCTGAGTTAATCTCCAATGGAACACCATGAAGAGACACTATTCGAGAGATGTACAAATCAGCTAGCTGGCTAGCGATTATACTCTCACGAACGGGTAGGAAGTGGGCTACTTTGGAAAGACGATCGACGACAACGAGGATATCATTATTCCCTCTCTTGGTCCTGGGAAACCCGGTAATGAAATCCATACCGATTTTATCCCATTTCCATTCAGGAATTGCCAAAGGTTGAAGGGTGCCAAGAGCCGTTGATGCTCGCTTTAACTCGACGACGACGCCGTAATTAGCAATGAATTGAGCGATTTCTCTCTTCATTCTAGTCCACCAAAACCTCTGGCGTAGGTCTTGATACATTTTAGTACTACCGGGATGAATGGTGAGAGGAGATTCATGAGCTTCTTTAAGGATCAATCGCCTCAGGTTGCGTACCTTGGGAACCACTAGACGGTCTCCAAAGAACACGACACCTTGTTCATCAATGGAGAAACAATCTGCGAGTCCTTTCTTGATGTTTCTCTTGATACGGGAAATTCCCGGATCTACCTTCTGTGCCTTGATGATCTGATCCGTAAGGGTAGGTTTCGCCACCAGGGTGGAAAGGAATCCTCGAGGAACAATGTGAAGGTTAAGCTTACGAAATTCCTCGTGGAGAAATGGTTGAGTTTGTTGTAACATCAGATTGTTACAATAAGATTTGCGACTTAGTGCATCAGCCATGACATTGGCTTTGCCTGGGGTGTAAGATATTCCTAAGTCGTAATCTGTAATCAAATCGATCCAACGTCTTTGTCTGAGATTCAAATCCGGTTGGGTGAAGATGTATTTCAGACTTTGGTGATCAGTGTAAATTTCGCAATGATTACCAAGAAGGTAATGTCGCCAGGTTTTGAGTGCATGGACCATCGCTGCAAGCTCTAGATCGTGTGGGATAGTTATCCTCATGTGGACGCAATCGTCGAGAAGCGTAGGCAATCACATGACGATCTTGCATGAGTATGCAACCTAGTCCTTGTCGCGAGGCGCCGTAATAGATAATAAAGTCCTTAGAAAATCTAGTGGTACAAGCAGGTGCGGATGTCGAGCGTCTTTTCAGCCTCTGAAAGCTGAACTCGCACCGTGGGGTCCACTCAAACTTTTTATCTTTCTTGAGGAGTTCGGTTAGAGGCTTAGCAACCTTGGAGAAATTCTCGATGAAGCGGCGACAATAGCTCGCTAAACCGAGGAAACTCCGAACTTGCTTGGCCGATTCAGGTGGAGTCCAAATAAGGACGGCTTGAACTCGCCGGGATTGACAGCAATGCCCTTACCAGAGATTACATGGCCTAGATAGGTCACTACGCAACCGAACTCACACTTGGAGAATTTGGCATAAAGGCGATGCTCTCGAAGTTTCATCAATACTAGCCTTAGATGTTTGGCATGTTCTTCCTCATTCTTGGAGTAGATGAGTATATCATTGAGGTATACCACGACGAATTTATCCAAATACTCCATGAAGATCGAGTTCATTAACCGAGAGAAAGTGGCTGGAGCATTGGTTAACCCGAAGGACATGACGGTGTACTCGTATTGGCCATAACGAGTAACAAAGGCCGTTTTAGGAATGTCCCCTTCTTGATTTTGATTTGATGGTAACCCAACCTCAAATCCATCTTGGAAAAGAATGAGGATCCAGCGAGCTGATCGTACAGATCGTTGATCCTGGGGAGCGGATACTTGTTCTTGATAGTGACCAAGTTGACAGGTCGGTAATCTACAACCATCCGATCCGTTCCATCCTTCTTCTTGACGAAGAGGACGGGCAAGCCCATGGAGATGAACTAGGACGGATGAAACCCTTTTGCAAGGACTCATCGAGTTGTTTCTTAAGCTCGGGTAGTTCTTGGGTGCCATCTTATAAGGTCTTCTAGAGATTGGGACGGTTCCGGAACAAGATCTATCACGAACTCGACATCCCTCGCTGTGGAACACCTGGCAGTTCTTCTGGAAAGACATCTAGAAAATCACGGACTACCGGAATATCTTCGAGGTCTGGAAGGGGGTTGGCATTTAAGGAGTAGAGCTGACACTTAGACACTCGGGTTAAAACATTAACTGTCTTGCCCGAAGGATGGGTGAGTTGAACAGTTCTAGTAGAGCAATCAATCTTAGCATAATGGCCTGACATCCAGTCCATACCCAAGATGATGTTTATGTCCGAGGACTTGAGAGCTATTAGAGATGCAAGGAAGACTAATCTGTCGACAAGGATTTCATTCCCATGACTTATTCTAGAGGTTTGCCATCTAGAACCAGGAGTCTGAATTTCCATAGAGGTGTGCATGTCACAAAATGTGGTGTTGTGTAATCGAGCATAGCTCTCAGAAATAAATGAATGGGATGCTCCAAGATCAAAGAACAGATTGCGGATGGCAATTAACAAGGAGCGTACCGAGAACGACGTTGGGATCCTCATGGGTTTCCTCAGCTGAAACGTAGTTGACGTGGCCACAAGCAGTGGCAGCTGGTTTGGCGTAGAGCACCTTTCCTTCTGGCTTACCACGGCCAACAGACTTCCCGATCTGACTGGGGTTGTTCTGGGGACACTCACGGATGTAGTGCCCCGTCTCTCCACACTTGAAACAGGTTATCACATTGGGACGTGGAGCAGCATTAGCAGCGGGGCCACCATAGGCCTTGGACGGTGCAAACTGCTGGTTGGGGCGAGGCACCTCAAAGGATGGCCTCGGAGTGAATCTGGGTGGCGACGGTGCTTGAATCCGGACCGGCGCTTCGAGATCCAGAGCGGATGAAGAACCAAAGTCACGGAGTGCTTGCGTGAAGCTTCAAAGTAGGACTGTCGGGCCAGACCGATAGCTTTGTTGACTAACTTCGAAGGAGGAGCACTGCGAGCACGAAGATCACGGCGAAGCTCGGGCTAAGCCCCTTGCGGAACCTTGCTCGCTTCTTGGCGTCGGTAGAAACCTCTTCAGAGCATAACGTGCTAGATTTCCAAACTCACGGTTGTATGCATCCACAAATAGTCTATCCGGGTGAAGTTGCAGTAACTCTTCCTCTTACGATCCATGAGACCTTCCGGATGTGATGCTCACGAAAGCCGCAGACTTGAACTCAGCCTGTAGTGATTTGGCCAACCGGGCGATAGCTCAAATTCTCCCACCAAAGGCTAGCAGGGCCTTCGAGGTGGTAGGCAGCAAAGGTAACCTTATCAGCTTCAGCCACGCTGGCGTAACGTAGCTTGTGGGTGATTTGCGAAGCCACCATCCGCATCGAGAGGCTCAACGGAATTTTTGAACTTCGTGGATATAGCTTGACAAAGTCATTGAGTGACACCAGATCATTCCTTGGCTGGCGGCGGTATTCTCGCTCAATCCGCTCAAAGAAGCGATTGGTCTCACGCTTGTTGCGCTCGCCTCCAACATAACTTCGCCAAAGAAGGCGGTTGAGGCAGATTTACATTCCTAGCTGCGCTGGCTTCTCCCTGCGCCCGAGCAGCAGGGGTTGTTATGGTGTTGACCATCCTAGGAAACAAAACAACGGTTTAGACAAGGATGGCAAAATTTAGCAAGGAAGTGCGGAATGTAATGGATAACACGAATGCAGGATGTTCATCCATATGACATGGTAATATAGAAACTGCCATATATATATAACAAGTCATACACACCATTCATAGTTTAGTACAAGCCCATGGAGTACAACTATGTGAAAGGCGTTACATCTCATCGGAAGCATTCCAAACTCCTATACATTATTTTTCTACACTTCCGGACACACTAAGTCATATTCCACAGGTCACGCAGGACGGTGGAAATACAACTATTACAATACTAGGGATACTACTACTAACTCAGACAGCTCTGTAGTAGTCCTCATAGAAGTCACCTCCATAGCCTGGAAGCTCAACATGATTATCCGGAAACAGACGGTCCTGAGGAGCTTGTGGACCATAGGGGCTAGGATGAGGTCTTGGACCAACAAACGGTGGCCTACGGGGACCACGGGGTGGAGTGATGCCTCCCACATCACGCCAATCCATCATGTCTGGCAGAGCAGACCTCACAGGATACAGATCCCTCGTATCCATACATCCAGCTTGCACAGCCGGTGCAAACCGAGTCAAAGTGGCCCAATGATCGGCATGGGTGTTGAAAAGCTCCATTCTCAAGGCCCGATTCTCTCGGTCCTTATCCTCGAGCATCTCAGTAGTGGTGCGGGTTAGTGAGTCCTCCTGACTGGAATCAGCATAGATGGCCTGAAGATACCCTTTCGCCCCTGGGAGCGAAGCTGGCATATAACGGAAGTCGGTGTTCCGAAGCAGGCCAGTCCTGACTCGCATGATGGTCATCATAGAGTATGCACCATCCTGCACAACCATCTCAATAGTGACCCTGAGTCCATAGGAGTGGTGAAGAGGCTCAGTCGATCCAGGATATGAAGGAAATATCCTGACAGTGCAGAGGTATTGGCTTTGATTAAAGTCTCGGAATTGCTCTTCGACGGTGTATTCGGAATACCAACGGTAACCCGTCTCCATCATAACCCGGACTAACATAGCCGTATGACCGGGCACATCGATGCACCTGGTCAGACGAACCACTTGGTTTTGAGCACGAGTGGCCATCTGAAAGCACAACCGCAATGCAAAGACATTAGAATTTCTAGGGAAAATCGGACAACATAACATCTGTAAGTGCTCAAGAGCAGATTTGAGACATTCAAAATCAGATTGCAAAACCACTCAACAACATCATATCAAGGTTCTGGTTCAACTGATAGCATACTAAAAGTAGTAGAAACTGAATCGAGGTCAGTAACCAACAATCCTATAAGTTACTACGGATTAGTAACACGTGAACCTGAGAGAGAAGAGAGCCTAGTCCTATACCCACGAGAATGAGAAGAGGATGACTCGGATCGAGGGCATAAGGTAAAGGAGTAAAAAGAGCCCGACGCCCTTCCCACAATCAATTCCCTACATATAACTAAAGCATTTCTAGACTCGACATCGACCAGTTTGGCTTAGCGAACCTACAGCAGTCCGCTCGATGCCAACGCTGTCAGACCCCGATTCCAAGTCACATCGACCTAGCCGGTAACACCTCATATCACATTGCGGCCTCACGCACGGTATTCCCACGGTGTCGCCTTACCATGGCCCGGGACCGCTTAGCGCCTTTTGGCTCACGATATGATAGTGTCGCTAGCATCCACATGACAGAGAACCCGGCCGACATGGCTAGTCGTGAACCCAAAGCGGCGCTTAACCCATGGGGACAGGCATACATGAATCACATCGAGCATGTCGGTCATCAACGTATGAATTCGGGCTGTAGCTTTGGGCTAACAGACTCCGGAATCTCGGCTGTAGCAGGCTAGGCAGGACTCGAATATCACCGCGTGACATTTCCCGAAGGGACAGATATAGGAACGAAGTGAAACACATGCATGATCAAGTGTCCAAAGCAAGAGTGCTGGGCTAGCAGGACTCCGGTGAACTGGGCTGTAGCGGACTACTATCGCTGAGGAAGCACGAGACTACATTTCCCCATATGAGAGGCTGCCAAGGATAAACAACTAGATTGTCGGATCCCACTCATACCAAGCATTTCAATCATACACACAATATGCCCGATATGAGTACATACAACATGGCATCACAACAAAACTCTACAACTCAAGTACTTTATTTAAGAGGCTCCGAGGAGCCATACATAACATATCCATACAGATAGGGGTCACATGACCCAATACTCAAGTCATACAAACATACAAGCACATGCGAAGCAAACTAGTCCGAGTACGACTTTAGAAAGAAAGAAAGCTTGATGAAGCCCTTCTATCTACAAAGTGGCCCTTCACAAGCCTTGGATCACCACCGGGTGGCTAGTTCACTCGCCGACGCCAAGGTCTACATAAAACCCATCGGAAGGGGCGGTGTTGTCGTGCGAAAACATTAATTACAAACATGAGTACGGAGGTACTCAGCAAGTCTTACAAATGTAAACCTATTATACATGCACATTCTCAAGAAGGTAGTGGAGTTATTGCAGCAAGCCAACTTTGACTCTTGGCTAAGCTATCCTACGTGACACCACTTGAAAAGCATTTGATGCACACGAGTCCACTAATCACCATCACAATACTCCATCGTGGATCCTCTCTCGTCAACCTACTAGAGGGCCATCCGCGGTACTCACACTTATCTTGAGGCTTTTAGTAGTATCCATTTACTTGTCTATAACTGTATAGGTGACCAAGTAGTCCTTATCATGACGCCGCTATTCAATAGTTCTATACCCTGCAGGGTGTACTTCTTCACACACGCTCACCACTTATCGCCGCTACACGACATGTACTCGGCAACCTTCAAGCGGAAGCCCAGCGAGGGTGTCGGCCACGACCTGACTAAACACACGAGTCCCTAGTCCAGGTTTATCGCCTATTCGGGTTCCATCCACAGGGAGTCCGGCCGAGGTTTCCACTAACGGCCCCGAACGATGTGTGTAGGGTTCCCGAGACACCAAACGGGCGAGTCGGTACACCGGGCCACGTGCCTACCGCAACACAGCCCACCCCTAAGGTCAGCGCTGCGTGCGGCCCCCAGCATGCTACAAACACCAGAAACTACTTGCAACTCCCGGACTAAGGACAAGAGTGGTTAATAAGTCGAGAGGGTCCATTGGTTTCGGGCCCAATGCGTGGTAGTAGCTAAGTCTTAAATCACACACACAGATCTCAGTTCTTAGGGACGGCTTCAATGAAACAACCCACCATGTACTCCTACATGGCCTCTCATTGATACCTTTACCAAAACGTGTTCAACACTTTCACTCTCAAACCCGACACAACCTTTCACTCCTGTTCATCATCCCGATGAGCCAGACCTGACACAACTCTAAGCATAGCAAGCATAGCATGGTAGGAATCACAAACATGGCTCAATCAACTCCTACACATACTAGTGGGTTTCATCTAGTTCTTGTGGCAATGACAGTCATGCAAAGGAAGTGGGTTCAACTACATGACACACAACAGTTTGAATCGCGTTGTCTTAATCGATAAACAAGAGCGTAAGCGAGAACATGGGTTTGTATCGGAATGATCAATGGGTTGCTTGCTCGATGTAGTGGTAGTAGGATACGCCCTTGAGATGGATATTCGGGTTATCCTCGGAGGCGTAACCTATCACGAAAGACACACCAACATAAACAACACATGACAATATGCAACAATATGATGCATGCTATGACATGGCAATATGAATGTGTGTTGGCCTAATGCAAGCTAGAATGAAAGGATGAACTCATTTGAATCAAAGATTCAAATGTTAGCTCATTTAACATAGCCATAAAGGTGCATTATCTTATTCTGCTTAAACAGCAAGGTTAACTTGTTCTGTCATGCATGAAACCTTAACTAGGTGGGTCCCGCATGTCAGTAGCTAATTAGACTAACTAATTTTGATTAAACCTAAACTAGGTTAATTATCAGAGGGCCCCACCTAGTCAATTGTGTCAGCAGGGTCAAACCCGCCGGTCAACGGGTCAAAGCCTGCCGACGTTTAGCCGCCGGCGAGGCCAGACGCGGCGTCGTGCTGCGGGTTTAGCCCACAGGACTTCATTTGCTACGCGGAGAGTAGCTTTGGGCAGCTGGTGCTCGCCCGCATCCAGCCGTGGTGAAGGCTTGGCCGGAGCATCGCCGACGACGAGTTCGGCGGAGGCCGAAGCTCGGGTCAGCTCGTGCGCGTGGCTGCACTGGCCTAGGCGGTGTGGCACTAGCACCTACAGACTCTACACGGTGCGAGGAGGGTGACGGACACAAGCCCGTGACCAAATGGTCACCGGAGCAACGCCGGCAACGTGGTCAGGCGGCGATGCGTTCGGGCACAAGAGGCGCGGAGTCTACGGTAAGCTAGGGGCGAAAAGGAAAACACGGGGAGGTACAGCAGCTCACAGAGAAGCCGCAGAGGTGGTCAGCGTGCTCGGGGAAGACTCGGTGCGGTCAGAACGGCGACGGCGATCTGGGCGGCCCGAGGTTGAAGACGACGGTGGCGGGGATGATGCAGTGGCTCCGGCGCCATGCGGCTTGGCTAGTCGACGTAGTCGACGACGGCGAACCGTTCGGACACGGTGAGAGGGCGCGGGGACGGTGTTGGACGCGGCTGTGACGAGCGGCGGTGACGACGACGTCTCGGGCGACGTTGGGGAGGGCGAGAGAGAGGAGCCAGGGGGAGGAGCGGTTGTCTGCGGGGTCGGGGAGAGGGAGAGAGCTCGTCCCACGTCGACAGCTGGACGAGGGGAGCGGCGAGGTGGCGGGCAGCTGCGTGGCATGCATCTTTGTGCTTGCTGCCGAGCAGTTGCTCGCCTCGCCTGGCCAAGCCAAGTAGCTCATTGGCGCATTGGCTGGGCTGGGCGGCAGGTGGGCACCGGGAGGCGCCTGTAAGGTTTTTCCGCTTACGCTTCCTTTTCTATTTTCAGAACTTTGTTGCATTTCTAAAAATACCTAGGCAACTCCAAAAATCACCAAACTGCACTGGTCCTTAGTTGGAATATATCCAAGATGGAACATTTTAGTTTGGGATTATTTGAGCATTTGAAATATTTTATATAATTTAAATGCCCAAATTCAAATAGCTAGAGATTTAATCCAGTGACCTTAGAGTGACCTAGAAATCTGTGCATCACTTCTGACAGGGGTTTAGGACCAAGGCAAAGGTGATGAACATTTTAGAAGGGCATTTCAGCTTCATTAAAAATATTTTTGGTAAACCCTAGTTGGATTCAGAGGGGTTCTGGGGGTTCTGTCTTCCCCATTTCAAATTTCTGATGAAAGATAAACATGATGCAACACTCTAATGCATGGACTAGCTAGGATGGGACAAACGTGCATCAACCCCTATGCATATATTACCCCAACACTACTGCAGGATGCTGCTAACGCGACACTATGATCAGAGACCCTTCGAGAAACTGTGTGCGATGCAATAATTGCAAACGGTGTTGTATGAAATGATGCAAAACGTTTGCGACGAATGATACATCAAACACGGTTTAGATTATAGTTACGCGTGCGATGAGGGGCATACGATTGATCTGTTCAAATTGTTTGCAATGTGACAGAACAACAGAAACGGGTAGTCAGGTCAACACTACAAAAAAAGACACATCCGTGACATTTTGGGCCGAATGAAAAAAATTTCTATCATACATATGACACTTCTATGACGATAATTGTCACAAAACCCGGTACCATCATAGATGTGGTGGGCTCCTACTTCTATGACAAGACATCATGACAGAAAATGGGCTTTTCATCCCGGTGGGCGGAGACGCGCTGCACGACATTCTTTGGGCGCCCATGACGGAAAACCGTGGTAGAAGCGAGGGCGAGGAAAATTTCGGGAGTTCCGGTTACGGTGGGAGGTCGGGGCCGAGTGATGCGCTGCTTTCCTCGCAGACACGACGCTGCGTGTGTAGGCGTTGGCTCTAATCGAACCCGAAGCGAGGCGTTGGGCTCTAATCGAACCGGCGATTACCGCAGGCTACACGTTACTAAACTGAGCGATCGATCGGTGGCTGTTAATCGAACCCGATCGAGCGATTCCTTCGCCATCGCCGCTAATCAAGTCGATCGATTGATGAACAAAGTGGCGTTATGCGGGGTGGATGAAGCGAGCGGTGGCGTTGCCTCGGATGAACATGACCCGTGGTGTGGTGGAGGGCTGGATGAACAGAGACGATGGAGGGGTGCCCGTGGAGGGGTGGTTGAACAGGACCCCGTGGTGTGGAGGGCTGGATGAACAGTAGACGGTGGAGGGGTGCCCGTGGAGGGGTGGTTAAAACAGTAGCCGGTGGAGTAGCGCGCGGTGGAGGCTGGATGAACAGGAGCCCGTGGAGGCCGGAGGAGGTCGACGGTAGCCCGTGGAGGCCGGAGGAGGTTGACGGTGGAGATGAATAAGATCCCGTGGAGTCCTGTTTTTATGCACGCCACACCCTCCCGATGAACAGACCCCTGTTTGACCGTAGGAGGTCCGTTTTCGTCCGTTTTGCGTACGCCACACCCCTCCCGATCAACAGAACCTGTTTCGACCGTAGGAGGTCCGCTTGCCTGCATTTTGCGGTATGCCACACCCTCCCGATCAACAGACCCTGTTTGACCGTAGGAGGTCCGTTGGTCCGCTTTTGCGGCACGCCAAATCCTCCCGATCAACAAGACCCCGTTCGACCGTAGGAGGTCCGTTTCTTCGTTTTTGGCGGCACGCCGCACTTCGATGAACAGGATCCCGCTTCCAACGTGGGCGGTCGAACACAAGGCCGCTTCTCCGCTACGTGGTACGCCAGCCTCGCTTCCATCGCCTGTTCCGTCCAAGCCCTCCCGATGAACACGACCACGCATTCCGTTCCGACCCAGCCGGTTGGCTCCCATGCGTTCCGTTGCCTCCCAATGAACACGACACATTTCGTTGCCTCCCCATGAACACGACGACGGCGCTGTTTCTCCATTCCGACCCAGCCATGTCAACGAGCCCTCGCCGTACGTATGCGCGAGTAGGCGTTCGAGACCCCGCCCGTATGTACACATACGTGGCCGTATTTTCTTTCTTGCACCCTGGCCGTTGTACGTATGTGTATATGCTACGTGCGCGCCTCTACTACGACACGTGCGCGCCTCTACATCCACCAGTATATATGTACGTACACATTCGCGACCAAAATGATAACGCTACGTACGCTTCGACCAGGTGGGTCCCGACTGTCAGGCACTTCCTTGCGTGCGAAGATGTAGCTGGTGGGTCCCAGCAGTCAGGGGGGCGAATAGTTTTGTTTTTTTTGCCCGGACGCACTTCCTTGCGTGTGAAGGTGTAGCTGGTGGGTCCCAGCAGTCAGGGGGGAAACGTTTTTTTCGCGAAATACGGTGGCCCGTCCGGTGGGTCCCCGTTGTCAGGTGGAGGAATAATTATTTTGCACGTAATAAGGAGGCACTTCCTTGCTGCGGCCGTGGACCCACCGTCGGCGTCTCCATGCACAATACTTTTCGATGGAAGTCATCGTTGACCACATTGACCACGCCTTGGCGCCGAGAGCACCACGGCGGTGGACGACAGCCGAGGCCTAGGAAGGGGACGACACGGAGGCAGTGGATGACGCGCAGTTGTTTCCCAGCGGAGGGGAGTACAGCTGTCTGAGGGTTTATCGTTCGCCCGCCATCGCCGGAGAATAACAACGGTATGGGTGAGTAGAGGATGGCTAGGCCAGCGATGGGAGTATGGTGGGGCGGTGAGGCTCACAAGGCAGCATAGCCGGCCATGAGGAGGAGGGAGCAGCAGTCCCTTGGCGCTTGTTTGAGCGGCTGGAGCAGAAGAGCAGAGATTGAAGAAGACGACGGCCGTTGGATGGACATCCAACATCGGTGCTTGTAAAGGTCAACCTTTTTTACTTAAAGCCTCAAATCTGTGGAAAACAGCATACAGCCCATCTGCCATTATTTCTAATAATTTACAGCCCATTTGCTAATTCTTAAGGTTTTTTGAGCCCATATTCTTTTGTTAGCATTACAGCCCATATTGTGGCCACGGTTAAAATTTATACGAAATTTTGCATATTTTGGTGCGATCCGAACTGTTTTTAATCCTGAAATTTCGAATCACATTCAAACTGATTTTAAAAATAAATGTATATCATTATAAAATCCAACAAATTCTCCACGCATAAAAATTAATGTAATTTAAAATATTGAAATGAAAAAAAGATATTTGAAACTAATTGCGGTTTGATGTGTTTTAAAATGTACAACCCATTTCTCATTCTTGATGGGCCATTTTCTCGCTGCATTTAATGAAAGCTCTCCTCGTCTCGACGGCAGCCAACAAAGCGTGACAAAGCGACTTACTTGGCAAATCACAAAAAACTGGTTGTGGCCGTGGACCCACTGTCGGCCTCTCCACGAGAGTACTCTTTCGATGGAAGTCGCCTTGACCACGTTGACCACGCCGCGCGGAGAGCACCACGGCGGTGGACGACGGCGAGGCCTAGGAAGGGGACGATGCGGAGCTGGGAAGACGCGGCTGTGGAAGCCAGCGGAGAGGAGTACGAGGGTTCACCGGTTGGCTGCGGTGTGAGGTTGCCGCCGCGAGGCCTGGCCAGCTGTGGGAATATTAGGGGGGTGAGGCTGAGGCGGCAAGACAGACCGACCACGGGAGGTTGGAGCATGTGGCAGGACCGGCGCTACTTTGGGCGGCTGAAGCAAGAAGACCAGAGGTTGAAGAAGCACTACGGCCGTTGGATGGACATCGTATGGTCACTGGAGCTAGAATCGTTCATATTGACTAAGTTGACAAAGCCCTCCGTCCCCGTCAACTTAGTTGGCCCACAAGTCATCCTCCCACTATGGTGGGTCCCAGCTAGCAGGGGGTATTCATTTTTTTGTGCGTAATAAGGAGGCACTTCCTTGTCTGCGAAGATATAGCTGGTGGGTCCGACTTGTCACCGGGGAACGTTTTGCGCGAAATACGAGGCCCTTCGGTGGGTCCCAGCTGTCAGGTGGAGGAATCATTATTTTGTGCGTACAGTCCACGGCCGATGGATGTCGTTCGTTGACCACGTTGACCAGGCCGCGCCGAGAGCACCATGGCGATGGACGACGGCGAGGCCTAGGAAGGGAACAACACAGAGCCGGGGAAGACTCGGTAATGGTTGCCCACACGGTGGGGAGTACGAGGGTTTATTGGTCCGGCTGCCGACGCCGGAAAATAACAGGAGGTGTGGGTGAGTAGAGGAATGGCCTGGACAGCAATGAAGTAGGGTGGGGCGGTGCGGCCTGTGTGGCAGCACAGCCGGCCACGGGAGGCGGGAGCAGGCAGTCCCACCGGAGCTAGTTTGGGCGGCTGGAGCAAGAAGATCAGATATTGAAGAAGAAGACGGCCGTTGGATTCACATCCAACAGTCCTTCTGCTGCTAGAATCGTTGTGGACTAAGTTGACAAAGCCAAAGTACCGTCAACCTAGTAGACCCACAAGCCAGCCTCCAAATCTGTCCCAAACAAACACACACCCGAAATTTCTAGCGATTCAAATTAATTTTAAATCTAAATATACCTTAATTTAAATTCAATGAAATTTTACCCGCACAAAAACAATGACATTTAAAATATCAAAATCTGAAAGAAAACAGTATTTTGGAACTAATTGCCTGTTTGCTGTATTTTTTTATTTTACAGCCCATTTATTATTACTTATAGCCCATTTCTTATTACTTATAGCCCATTTTCTGGGCAAAATGCATCCCTCCTTGTCTTGAAAGATTTCCGGCCCAGCAGGGCATAGATAAGCAAGTAGGCCTACGTTGGTTATTCTGCAAAAAACAAAATAGGTGGCTAGCCATTGTCAGAAAGGAAAAAAAAACAAACTGGGCTAGTCATGTGCTAAACATATGAAATAAAAGCCTGGGCTAGACGGGCCACATGTCCCGCACAACCCAGTTGATACCCTTCTCCGTCCCGAAAAAAACAAAATTACCACGAGCGCTGCTGGGTCCCTACTGTCATCCTCACCATGTACAAATCATCTCCTTATTCCTCTCGGTTGTACCATGTTGACAACATCGGAGGCGGCCTTGTGCTGCGAGCGTAAACAAGGCGGAGGGCGATGGTGAGGCCTCGGACGGAGCGAGCAGGAGCCGGGAAGATCACAGACCAGCCGTGGGAGGCGGAGCAGCGGTCCCTTGGCGCTGGTTTGGCTTTTGCGGCTCGAGGAAGAAGAGACTGAAGAAACGCGACAGACGTTGAATGTCAATCCAACGGTCAAGGTTGGCACAATTGTTTGTTGACTAAGCGGACACCAAGTAGCATACCTTTTTATATATAGGAAGAAAACTGCTAGGAAAATGCGTTCGTCTGTCGTCCTCCTCACAGGGAACGTTCACCACATAAGTGACTAGCACCCTTGGTTTTCAATCGAGAGGTCTTGGGTTCGAGTCCCAGGAACTCTCAATTTTGTCCTCCTTCCTTCCTCGCAAAAAAAAGGGAAAGAAAATCAAAGAGTTGGGAAGGCGTACAGAACAAGCTAGTGTACCAGTAAAGAGACGTTGCCGGGTTAAAAAAAAAGAAAGACGTGCTCCTGCAGCTGGTTCGAATCCAAACCTAGACTATGACTATATATGGTGCTATGCTACTCTGCAAGTAATGAAACTGACATATCCAACGTTTGCTTCTCGTCTTATCTACTTACTCTGCCTAGCATCAGAAGCTCTGGCCGCAGCAACCATGTCCGCTGGCTGCTTGTCCACTGCTCTTGAGAGCAACAACCGATATCGCCAAGTCGCCACCGGACCATCGCTGTGGGTCTCATCACACCCCGCCGCCGAGCAGACCGCACCGATTGCTCATCGCAACCCGCTGCCGTTAGTGTGGTGCCACCGCTGCAAATCACGCAGAGTCATCCGTCGCGTCTCAACCACAATCCGCAACCACGGCCGAGTCTTCTACAAATGCCCAAATCATGGGGTAATAATATGTTTAAGTGTTGTTCTGCTGCTTTCGGTTGCTGATTTTTTAATAGTTTGGTTGATGATCTTCCAATTTGATTCGTGCGAAAAGGGAAGATTTGTGTGATTTGTATTTACGGGAAGTTCTTGATGTGGGGAATGCAACTATGCTGATTATTTGGTTAGCCGAGGAATCCCAATACCAGAGGCTTGGGGTGTTGGACAAATGGCGAAGGAGCGACGAAGAGGAAGATCGAGAGCGAAGGTTAAAGATGCAGTTCCTCTGGTCATGGCCAAGCAACAGCTGCTGAACAGCCTTGACGACAATGAGGAGATGAAAGAGCTTGTGAAGATAATGGGAAAATCGATGTGCTCTGAGGATGATTGTCTCTTTATTTGCAGTGTATGTAGCACTCGTGATGTATTGATTGGCTACGACATGAGCACTTTTCTTGAAACTAGTAATGAATGAAACACATGTAGCAGGCTGGGCATAGTGTTGTGAACATCTAATGATTTCTATTAACGGAAATCAGGGGGTATCCTTTTGCTCATATAAATAAATAAATAGCAGAGGCCCTGTCGGGTCAGCTTTGTTCTCATTCGAAAATGTCGAGCAAATTGCAGTCCAATAGCAAACTATGTCATCAAATTCAAGTTTCACAGCCAAATATGAGTACAACTAAACAACAATGTCATCATGTTTTAGTTGTCATACAATCACCAAACACAAATCAGCATACATAACAAGTGATGTTCTCACAACAAAATACTAAACAACATGTTCATCAGGTTTGATTGTCATAGCAAACACAATTTCACATAGTAGATAAAAAGCGTCTTCGACGAGCAAATCGACAAAAGCAATGTAATCATCATTCGCAGCAGCAGCGTCAACATCTTCGCCATGTGTATCGGCTTGAATCGTAATTCCCCATGGTGTCATCTTCTTCTTCGTCCTCAACGTCCTCGAGCGTTGGCTTCTTCTTGATCAACTCTTGTATATCCATAGCACGACGAGGCAATCTTTTCGCGCGTCATTGGCGTGATGGTTCTCAAAGATATTAGGAACATCTATGTTATCTTGTACATCGGGGCGATGTAAGCATCATCTTGTTGTGCAACTTCATTAAGCGAATTCCTCTTCTCAAACCTTTGCAATACTCTCCAGTCATTGCTACGTGCAAATGTGTCTTCCAAGAAAAATATCTGTTTTGGTTGATTTGCCAAAATAAAAGGCTCGTTGGTTTGGTATGCCGCCTTGACATTGATGGATTTGAAATAATCATCAGCTCTGGGTTTTGCGATCCTGGAAAACAGGTTATACCAACGACAAAGACAATGAGAACCACACACCGATGATCCTCGAAATGGAGATATATCGCAATGAACAATGTACATTATGTTAGCATACATTTCAGTTGTCTCTTTGTCATCGTATCCGTGCTCATGATGGCACTGATTTGTGTCTTCTGCCTTCGTCTCGTGCAAAGGGTGTTGTAGCGCACATCTCCAACAACATAAAATTCATAATGTCTTACCGAGTATCAGGACCCATTGCTAGTGAGTAAAGGGCATCATCAACTGCCTGCCCATCCTCCCGCATCTTCTTAACCTATGGTTAGAAAATAGACAAGTTGATCATCTTATGTACTCAATATATTAAAAAAACTGACAGTGCACTTCAAAAGCTTACATGGTTCTTGAACCATTTCGCAAATCCTGCCATAACCAGTTTGTCAATGTTTCTTGGATTTTGTGGCAATAACTCCTCTTTGTAGATGCTGCACAACATAGTGATCGCGTCAAACATCTAAATATATAAGAATGTGCTGCAAGTTTAGTAGATTACGATGTATAAGCTGCAGTATTGCACTTACTTGATATAAGGTAGTATCTCAGGACAGTTATTCAACACATACCAAACCATTTTGTCCAAATCTTTAGGTTTGTCCTCTTGTCGAATCTTCCACGTAACTTTCGAACATAATAATCGAAAACATTGAGCCGGGATTGTCTTCACCCACCTCTTTGCTAAGTGATCAGCTATTTCAATGTATTTTGAGCAGAATGTCAGCGCTTACGTAGCAATGTAGGCCTCTGCAATGGAACCCTCGGGTCTAGCTCTATTCCTAACATAGCCCTTGAAAGTGCCTAGCCGCCTTTCAATAGGGTACATCCAGCCATCTTGTCTTGGACCTCTAAGTAGTGCCTCATCGGGTAGATGAATAGCCAAATGCACCATCACATCAAAGAAGGCTGGAGGATATATCTTCTCAAGGCCGCATAGGATAGTTGGTATCTTGTCTCTAAGGCGCTCCAAAGCATCTATCACGATATTCCTCTGCAAAGTTCCACGAAGAATTGTCCCAACTCTTGGCTGCTCTGTATAAGTCGAGGTGGCCCAATCCTCTAAGGATAACAGGTAAAACCCTTTGAAGTAGGACATGGCAGTCATGAGTTTTCAACCCTTGTACCTTGTTTCCATCTGCTGACTCTCCTTTCGGGGTTGGAAGCAAATCCATGTGGAAATCTCACACGTGATAGGACCTCGCAGAATTCTTTTCTTTTACCTTGTCCAAGGCGTATAACAGTGGTGCCATATCCGTGGTTTACCTTCATCTTGCACCTGCAAATCCTTTACGATACCGGTGTGTCAAATCAATCCTAGATTTTAAGGTATCTTTCGTCTTTCCTTCAATATTAAGAAGTGTGCCGATAATCTTGTCACATATATTTTCTCGATGTGCATCACATCAAGATTATGCCAGCGGATCAAATCTTTCCAATACTCCAAGTCCCACAAAGTGGACCTGTGGGTAAACAATAATCTCTCTTCTACCCTGCCACACTTCCTTTTCCGCTACCATTACGGGATGGTTTCTGGTGTAATATACTGACCTTCTCTAATTCCACTTGCAACTCATCGGCGGTGAGCCTCTTTGGCGCATCAGGTTTTCATGCTTTGCATTGAACACATGTCTTGGTATTTTCTAGGATGCGGCTTGTCCTTGGCAAGGAAACGGCGGTGTCCAATGTAATAGATCTTGCTAAGTATTGAATATGACAGCGGATTCCTGTCACAACAAACACATGCATTGTAACGATGTGTCGTTCGCCCTCACATAGTGCCAAAAGCCGGATAATCATGGATGCACCAAATTATAACAGCACGCAGAAAGAAATCATCTGGTGGGCTGCTATATAGGTCTCGAGTGAGAACACCCTTCCATAGCTGTTGAAGTTCCTCTACAAGAGGCTCCATGAACAAATCAAAATCCTTTCCAGGACTTTTTGGACCTGGGATGAGCAAGGCCATCATGTAGTTTGATTCTTTGGTGCGAGACATTTGGAGGCATGTTGTAAGGATAACAAGCCTTGGACACATGCTATATGTGGCGCTCTGGTGGCCAAATGGGTTAAATCCATCTGAAGCTAAGCCAAGTCTAATGTTTCTCGGTCAGAGCAAACTCTTTGTGTTTATCATTGAAGCTTTTCCACTCACTACCATGAGATGGATGGCTCATTACATTCGATCTCTATACTCCTGGTTCCTAGAATGCCACAGTACATCCTCTCTTGTTTGACATCATGAAACAACCTCTGCAATCTTGGTTTAATTGGAAAATGTCTCGAACATTATGAGGAATCCTCTTCACAGCATCGCCATCTTTCCATCTTGATGATTTGCATTTGGGCATTCACTTAAGTTGGCATAATCCTTCGAGCAGAACACAATTATTCTTACAAACATGGATCATATCATATCCAATTCCAACTGCATAAAGGAAATTCTTCATTTTTTGTAGGTGTGTGGCAGCTCGAGCGATCTCGGAAAGATTTGCGGAAAGCAGCCAACATCGCATCGAATGATTTGTTGGTCATCCACTCAGATGTCTTCACGAAGAAAGGTGACCATAGCTGAGAATCTTGACAACTTATTTCTGGGGTGACAACAACGTTGCATTGTTCCAACATGCGGGCCCACCGCTTTTTCTTCTGCGGTGAAAGTTCACGGAATGCACGAGCATTTAGTAGCATTTTTCAATGTTGGTCAAACTCACTGGCTCCGCCACCACCACCTCCTCCTCCTCTTCCACACGAGCATCAGGCAGATCAAAATGGTGATCTGCTGCTTCCACGTAGTCAATAACATTGGCGTTCACAGCTTCACCATGATGAACCCACCTAGTATATGTGACCGACATCCCATACAAGTGTAGATGATTTTGCACAGTTAGTGGGGTCTTGTAACTGAATTCATACAAGCTGCTACAGGCAGAGCACATCTGATTTGGGACCACCGTACTCAGCTCGATAAAGTTCATGAAGTTTTCAACCCCTCGACATATGCAGCGGAGAATCTTGACGAAGTTATCAAGTCATGCCCATCATTAGACACACAAATTAGTTCTTCTACTAGATATTACAGGAAAAACATATATGCTTTCTTATGAAGTCCAGAAAAAAAATACCTAGGTCGATGTCTAAAGCTATGGCAAGATATTTAGACGAGCAGATCTAAGTAACGAAATATATGTAAAGCTAATTTAGCAAACAGATTTGAGTGCCAAATTATGGCAGGCTGTTTTAGCAGTCAATGAGGCCGAGCACACAGCCATCGAACTATCGAAGGCCATCACAGCAACAAAGATCGAGTATAAACAGTGTAGAGCTATTTCACCTAACAGATTGGCTACTAGACCATGGCAATCTACGTCACAATAAATATATGGCAGGATATTTTAGCAACTAATCGGCCTTGGCATGCCATCTCAGCTAAGCGGATCGAGTGCGAGCAGGGCAAGGAAGCTTCTTAAGCAGAGCATATTGATAGTAAACTACTTGACAAATAGTGAGATTAACAGCGTCTATCGGCTAACATTCAGCGCTACACCAACATGAGCAGGGCCTCGGTCTAGAATGCGCGTCACCGTGGGAGAAGCTGACCGCCGTGCGTCTCCACGAACATTGCCGCGGTGGTGGCGCTGACCGCCGTCGCGCCCACAAGAACATAGCGAGAGGTGGCGGCGGCTGAGGACGGCATCTCTGAGCGTCTTGTGGGGCGAGAGGATCGCCGAACCATGGCGCTGACGTGTCGGCGCGGGCGGGAGGGCGGCTTTGGTGGAAGCGAATGGAGTGGAGGGGACGGGGGGAGGGTTTGGCGAAATTATTGGCTAGTTGGCGAAGGCGGTTGAATCGGTTGGGGAATTTTTGGGTGTGGGGAGATTTTCACGCGGTGGGCGGGGGTTGGCGCATGGTCGGTTTCTCCAAGTGCAGTCCACGTGTCAATGAAGAGCAACCCGAGCGCGTTTCGTTTCGTGAGCCATGTGCAGGACGAGCGTGTGTGGGTGATGACCCACAAGTATAGGGGATCTATGTAGTCCTTTCGATAAGTAAAAGTGTCGAACCCTTGAGGAGCGAAGGAAATGATAAGCGGTTTTCGATAAGGTTTTCTCTGCAAGCCTTTGAAATAGTAGGTGATAGATAGTTTTGTGATAAGATAAATAGTAACGAGCAAAAAGTAAATAAAGTAAATAACGTGCAGCAAGGTGGCCTAATCCTTTATGTAGCAAAGGATAAGCCTGGAAAAATTCTAATAATGAAGAAGGAGCTCCCGAGGACACATTGGGAATTATCGTCAAGCTAGTTTTCATCACGTTCATATGATTCGCGTTCGGTACTTTGATAATTTGATATGTGGGTGGACCGACACTTGGGTACTGTCCTAACTTGGACAAGCATCCCACTTATGATTAACCCCTATTGCAAGCATCTGCAACTACAAAAAGGAGTATTAAGGTAAACCTAACTACAACATTAAACATATGGGTCCATATCAGCCCCTAACGAAGCAACGCATAAACTAGGGTTTAAGCTTCTGTCACTCTAGCAACCCATCATCTACTTATTACTTCCCTATGCCTTCCTCTAGGCCCAAATAATGGTGAAATGTCATGTAGTCAACGTTCACATAACACCACTAGAGGAAAGACAACATACATCTCATCAAAATATCGAACGAATACCAAATTCACATGACTACTAATAGCAAGACTTCACCCATGTCCTCAGGAACAAACGTAACTACTCACAAAGCATATTCATGTTCATAATCAGAGGGGTAATAATATGCATAAATGATCTGAACATATGATGTTGGGGATATTACCACTAGGGGTAAACCGGCTAGAATAGGCCGGGTTAACTTCACCAGCAGTTGAACATGTTAAAGCCCAAGTAGGTAGCAGAGGGCTTAAGGCCCATAGCCGGTTTATGCCAGTAGTTGTAAACCGGCGTCAATATGTATCTTGTGTTGTAAGTTAGGAATAGTAGAGACCGAGCCAGATACGTCTATGAACCGGCGTCGGGACTCTGTAAAACCGACGGGCGTCACTCGTGTATATAATGGGATGACCCGGCGGCGGTTTGGGACAGACAACCACAACTCGAGGCCTAGGCAAAGCTTGTTGGCTCCCTAGTCATCGAAACACCATCAATTCCATCACAACTAGACGTAGGCTTTTACCTTCATCGAAGGGGCCGAACTAGTATAACTCTCGTGTCCTTGTGTCCGCTTTAACCCCTTCAAGTTAACCCACAGCGATGGCTCCACGACTAAGTCCTTTCACGAGGACATCTGCCGTGAGAACCCCACGACAGTTGGCGCCCACCGTGGGGCTATCACACGATGGTTTGGCTTTCTTGGAGGGCAAGTTCGAAGGACTCAAGGGCTATGCTGTGCGCCGGATGACCAAGAGTCGTCGCGACAAGCTCTACATTGACGACGCAGGATGGGGCCCCGAGGCGGTTCAATTGAATCACGGTGGGGTCCCCTTTGAGGGCATACTGCGTCTTCATCGGCAAGATCGGTGAACGGGTCTGAGCGGACATCTGCACCGACCTCGTCGAGACAACTCGACATCTTGAGATCAGCCCGAGTTAAATCGGCCATGAAGCGTGCCGCCGTGGGGGTCATCCACGGAAGAGAGTATGAGGGCGGATCGGGATATGGTAGCGAGATCGTCGTCTATTCCGGCGACGAGTCCTCAACCGAAGAAACCGAATCACTGTATCAGTTGCAAGACGACCGGGTTGGGGGCTGTTCCGATGGCGATAGTATTCTGGACCCCTCCGATCTGCCCAACCGGGTTGGAATATTCATGGCCGGTACACAGGCGGCGATCCACTCTTCGACCGCGGCAGCAATGTTCTTCGGATCGTCGGCGATGGCGGCAGCGGGGCAGGAAGGTCTGTCGCCCGCCGGCTCAAGTCTTATCGATCTGTTTGATGCACTAGCTGTGCTCATGGCGAGAGCCAACCAGCGGATCAGGATGCCCTAGCGCAGAAATCGCAAAGGTGAGCGCAGATCGCTCGAGCCAAAGCTGACTGGCGGTTGAAAGCAGCAGGATGGCGCAGAGCGGAGCGCTTTAGACGCCGAGCCTATAAACTTATCTTTGGATCGAGCGCATCACGTGAGGTCTTGAAGCGGAAGCACAAGTCCCGCTTGCCTTCGGTTTCGGCGCTAGAAACCTCTTTCACACCCAGGAGAGCGAGGAACGATAATCCGCGAGGTAAACGGGCGGGCGCTGGGCGAGTAGCGCCGTCAAGCCTCGCCTAATGGAACCTCCTCGGCAGAACAATATCATACCTCAGCCGGTCCAGACACCTCCGGGTCATTATTCCAATCCTATGGACAATCTTGTCGCTGCCGCTTCACGATTGGAGGCCATCCCGATCAAAGTGATTCCTCGGGCGGTGGAGACACGGGTCAAGAGCTCCCGGACCGCTTTGATTCAACAGAGGCATACTCATAGAGCCGTGACGGATTCATTCCACCCTCGTCCGAGGCGGAGCTACGAGGCGTGTGGAGGAGCCCGCCGTATCAAGCAATGCGGAACGTGAAGCGGCCCGTGGCAATAACCCGACAGGCGGTCTTCGTGATGCTCGGAAGTGGTAGACCGGGCCGGAGTGCAGGGGAGGCGAGTTAAGCGGCACAAGGCGAGGCATGTCAGCTTCGCCGGTTCGTTCTACTATCTCGGTCGAGCCAGGGTCACTTCTAGTTCCTTGGGGTGCCTGTCTCGTCCCGCTCTCGCAATGTGCGCTTACCTAAAGACTTCAAGGGTCCGCACAGGGTACCAAATTACACTGCCGATTTGTCTCCAGAAGCATGGGTAGAGAGTTACGAGATGGCCATGGAGATGCTAGATGTGGATGAGGCCGCGTGTGCAAAATACTTTACCATGATGCTTGAAGGGACGACTCGTACTTGGTTAAAAGGCTTGCTGCCCAATTCTATCAGCTCATGGGCCTAGTTGCGAGCCCGGTTTATCCAGAATTTTAAGGATACCTGCAAACAGCCCATGTCAATAGTGGACTTAGCGGCCTGTGTCCAGGAGGATGGAGAGTCGACAACCCATTGGGTGCGCCGTGTCTCGGAAATTTTGCATTCTCAGACCGTATCAATGCTGATTCTGCGATTATAACTCTGGAAGGCAACCGTCGGTTTAAGCCTCTAAAGTTAAAATTGGGGCGAATGAAGCGGTTTTGTAATGACATGGGGACCCTCATGGGCGCTTTAGTGAAGTATGCTGATTCTGATAGTACCAAGGATCCCGAGTCTGAGGATGACAAGGCAGGGAAGGGTGAGGGAGTCCTGGACTAGGGGGTGTCCGGATAGCCGAACTATCATCACGGTCGGACTCCAAGACTATGAAGATACAAGATTGAAGACTTAGTCCGTGTCGGATGGGACTTTCCTTGGCGTGGAAGGCAAGCTTGGCGTCTGGATATGTAGATCTCCTACCTTTGTAACCGACTCTATGTAACCCTAACCTATCAGGTGTCTATATAAACCGGAGGGTTTTAGTCCGTGGGGCGAACAACAATCATACCATAGGCTAGCTTCTAGGGTTTGGCCTCTCACGATCTCGTGGTAGATCTACTCTTGTACTACCCATATCATCAATATTAATCAAGCAGGAGTAGGGTATTACCTCCATCGAGAGGGCCGAACACAGGTAAAAACATCGTGTCCCTTGTCTCCTGTTACCATCCGCCTAGACACACGTTCGGGACCCCCTACCGAGATCCGCGGTTTGACACCGACATTGGTGCTTTCATTGAGAGTTCCTCGTATTTGTTACCGATAGGCCCGATGGCTCCTTCGATCATTGACAACGGCGGTCCGGGGTGAGATTTTCTCCTGGACAGATCTTCGTATTCGGCGGCTTTGCTGCGGGCAATTCGCAGCCATCTGGAGCAGATCAAAAGCCGCGCCCGCCGTCGAGTCAGATTTGGAAACTTGAATTATCGGCCGACATCGCGGAGACTTGATCTTGACAGATTGAGCCACAAGCAAGCCGCCGCCTTTGTCTCGATGGGCATGATCTAACTCGCCGCCGCGAGCGGTGTCACGGTGGCCGCACTAGTGTCGCTCCGAACATTGATTCGGAGCCGATCTCGCCGATCGAGGATGGTTGGTTGGACACCACCTTGGGGCTGAAATCTCTATGGCGATTAAGCGAACACAATCCTGTCCTTTGCTAAAACCGTGACTCCGGTGCGGACTCCTCTCGGACTCCGAACCCTCGCGCCCCCTTAATCGAACCCGATTGGGCGCCCGATCATGGAGTTCACTGCAGCGGACATCTTTCAGCACTTCGCCCTTTGGAGACATCCTGAATTCACTAAAGTCTCTCTCTTTATCCGGAGAGCCTGGCGGACTACGGACGGGAAGGTTGAGATCAGACGACGAAGAAATTCAACGCCCACCCACCACCCACTTTGTAGCCCGCGCCGATGATTTAACCGACATGCTCGACTTGAATCCGAAGACATCGGCGGTATGGGCGGCGATGTCGGAGGCGACTCAAAGACCAGCGCCCACGAGGCCTTTGGAAAACCACCTCGATCATCGACATATACATGGTGGACATCCCAAAAGATGGAAGCAGCGATGGAACAATGGAGGATGACCCTCCAAGAAAGCAACGAAGCGCCGGCGTCGGTGGCGCCGCTCTAAATCCTGCCACAGAAAAGCGGTGATTTGGCACGGGAGATAATAACACCCGGACGGTCTGAAGACAACCCCTCCAGCAGGACTCGGTAGAGGAGGAGGGAGAAGCAGAATCCGCCTGACGGTCTGCAGAAAAAAAGGTCGAGGGCGATAATTATCGCCTCCCTCCGAAGATGAGGCAAGCCTCGGCGACAATGAATTTGTCGTGCACGAGGATCCCGCCGAGCAGGAGGCGTTTCAAGCGCGGGCTTATAGCCACGGCAAGCAGCCTCAAGAAAAAGCAGCAACAGCTTAGAGCTGACCAAGACCTGCTAGGCGACGGATGGGTGAAGTCCTTGCAGCCGAAGAGTATGAACTCGACGCCCCTCAAAAGCTACCCCAAGCGCAAGCCGTTGCCTCGATTAGAGGAGGAAGCACCCAAGTCACCGGTATACGACATGGCAGTGGCCACCCGTGGCGCTGAAGAAGCCTCTCGGCCCTCGCTCAAGCCACACCCGACGCCGCTCAAAAGTACCAAGGCACGGAAAAGCGCGCGGACTTGCGAGATATATTGGAGGATAAGGCAAAACATACAAGATCGATCTACGGATCGCGTGAAACAACGACTCGGGATGACTACCGTCGCGCGGATCTGACAAACCAGGCGGGCGAACACGATGAACAAAGCTCATATGAGCTACGTCGTGATATAGCCCAATACAAAGCGCCGCACACCGCTATGCTTCACAGATGAAGTAATGGATCATCAAATCCCCAAGGGCTTCAAACCTGTAAACATCGAATCATACGATGGTACCACAGACCTACTTGATGCGGATCGAGATTATCTCCTCCATATCCACATGGCCCGCGGTGATGATCTACATGCCATCAAATACCTCCCACTCAAGCTTAAAGGACCAGCTCGGCATTGGCTAAACAGCTTGCCCGGCAGAATCAATTGGTTGTT